>JANHAO010001352.1:0-33436 GCA_026873985.1 Saraca asoca
CAATTAATCAAGCTTTTGATGAGTTGTTCTCTTGGCTGAAACCAAATGCTATGTGCTTAACTAGTAAATGGTTCACTAATCATCCCAAGGCTTCTTGTATGATTTAATGCCAAGAATATGATCAATAACTAAATGAACACTTAGTGATCCATGATTAATTAACCTCAAGTTCAGTGACTGTTTTGGATTGATTTTTTCTTGTCATTTGTAAGGGTTTCTACCTATTTGCTTTCCTGTCATTTAAGTTGTTGTAAACCAAACCCCTTATTCATCTCTTAATTTGATTGTTAATATTAGAAGATCCAAGGGCTCGACCCAGGCTGCCTTATACTGTAAGAAGCATATATAGGGTAATCTGGTTTATAAATCTAGTAATTTGACTGGTCTTGGCAGCCTGTCAATGTGCAAAAAGGAAAATACTTTTAAAAAGGAGTTTATCAAGAAGCTAGAGGGCATAGTGTGTTTGAGGAGCAATTGCCTAACACCTATATTTGTATTATATCTAATTATGAAGTTCTTGCATGTAAAACCATTCACTTAGTCATGAGGACTAACCTGTGACAATTGCTTACATTGCTTTGAGATTGCTAGAATTTAGTCACAAAAGGAGTTTGTGGCAATGATCTTTGAGAGCATAGGCTTGTAGAAAGCTAGAACAAGAGTGATGGACAACTCTTTGTTCAACGTTATCGACCATGGTAGGGGGATACCATCGAGGTATCATGTTCGAGTGATCGGGAGGGTATCAGCTAGGTGTTGGCTCTATCTTTGAGGAGTAGTGTTGCTAGAGTAGTAGAGTATGTAGCAAAGTGCAATGGAATGTCAAAAAACCCTATGAGCAGACTTGTGAGCAAGGTATAGACTTGTAAACTAGACATATTTGTTGGCAAAAGGTGATACTTGTACCTAAACAAGGCATGAGACTTGTATTTCTCACATTGATGGTGTAGGACATTGGCTGTGGGACTAGTCAATAGTAGGCACACCTAGATGCCTCAATACTACTTAGTTACAAAGACAATCAACTTGACAGTTATGGAGATAGCTCATTTTCATCATGAACAACAAGTCAGGGAGACAAGTAAAAGAAAGCCTAAAAAGATTTGAAAAAGAGCATATCAAAGACTTTCAAGGAGTAGTGTCAGATTGATGTGTTGAAGACAAAACATTAGTGAAAAGCAAAGTGGCAAATAGAGAAGAAGTTGAGAGAGGGCCTTAGGGGAAGCAGACTAAAGATTCTGTTGATATTGTGTCAAATTAAGTCATCAATGAAGGCACCAATGTTTTCAAGTAAGGGAGAATGTCATAGTTCGGGACTTATGACCAAATTTGGCAAGCAAATGTGCTCAGATTCAGATAAAACTTAGCAAAAAAAATCAAGCATGAAGAGAAGATCATATGACACAAATTTGAGAGCAAATGCTCAAGTAGATTATTTTTCCTATTTTGAGGGTGTTTATGTAATTTTGATCAAAATAAATTATTCAATACTAGTAGATAAGTACATAGTTATGATCCTTAGAATTTTATCTTCATGTTGAAATGTTGTGGCACATTAAAACCCTATCAAGCTAGGAGAAAAGTCCTTATGTTAACTCAAAAAAAGTATGTTTACTCTTGCTATTTGAGCTTTGGGTTAGAATGCTTTTTAGGGGGGAGTGTCTAATGACCCAAGGTGAGCATTGAGGCATTAATCTAGGGGATTGAGTTTATAGCCCTGAGCTTCCTCTACATACTTGAGAGTTTGTAATGAGGCTTTTAAATGTGAATAAAGAAGTAGCCCTTCTTCAAATGAAATATTTTCCTGTGAAATTATCTACTTTTGGCTATATTTATCTATATTTGTTTGAATTGTGCCAGATCCTAAAGAGTGTAGTGGGTAGAATTTATATTGCGAAATGTAATTAAACACAATTAATTGGATCTTGCCCTTTTCTTGTTGGAGAAATGTATACACCTTTGTTTTATTTTAATCTCATCTTTTTAATGTAATGATCAGAAATTGATAACAAGTAATGTAAAATTCATAAATATTGAAAATTGATAATAGAGATAATAAAGTGTAGATATAGAAAAGAAATATTAAAGTACAAATTTTTAAAGTGGTTCAACTTGAATTGAAACCACAATTCAAGTTTACTCCACTTGATCTTTCTCAACTGAAAGACCTCAAAAATTAAAACAAAACTATCAGGATTGACAGGCTCCTGAAATGCCATTCTTTCCAACAATTACACAAGAATTTAACAAGTATCTTGTTAACCTAGAAGAATTTACACAAGCTCTTCTAAACCTAAGGAAAAACACAAGATTTACAGGTTCTTACTAACCTATACAAGATTTCTAAATCCTTAGAAATCTTAAAATAAAGAAACAATAGTAGAAAAGAGGTAAGTAATACAATACCAAAGTTTAAGATGAAAATCTCAAACTAGCCAAGATAAACTCAGGTGATCTTAATCCGGAAAGCTTGATTGGATTCTCAGTAAATAGAATGAGGCAATGTGAAAATCATGTAAAGCTCTTTTAGAAAATTGATCTTGAAAGAGTATGAAAAGCATCTATTAATTTTGATAAGAAAACTATTTTTATAGAATAAGTAGTTAGGTAGTTATAACTACTATAACGGTCTGTAACTAAATAATTGATTTTTGTTACTACATCAAAGTGATATCGATTAGGGTCTGCCAATTTAACTAATGCATTGGTGTGTAATCGATGTACAGTCTGTTGTACACAGTCTTTAAATCGATTATAGCATTGACGTAACAGTTTGTCAAAACTTTTGGTAACCCGATTTATACTTCATACATCGATGTGACTTCGATTGCTTTATGAAAAAAGTTCTTCTATGCATTGAAGTGGCTTCGATTTGTGGTATGAAAAATTGTTTTTCTTCAAATGATTTTTCTGCCTCATTGCTTTGATAAAAAAAAGTCTAGATTAAAGATGATCTAAGTTTATTTACAAGAGATAGAATCTAAATCATTAGAAGTAGTCTAAACGTAATCTTGATATGATCTAACAATCTTCTTTAACCATCTTTGAAACAAGAATAAAATCCTAAAAACAAAGATAGAGATTAATAACAAATAATAATGTAAAATGTTTTTCAACATGTCAGGTAAAGGTAATTGAAATTATTTTTCAACATATCAAATAAAGGTAGCTGAAAATTATTTTTCAACATCAAAACTAAGAAGTATAAATGACTTAGACTTACAAAGTCTAACAAATTGTATTAACACATCATGTTTGTCAATGTGAATGACTTGGTTGCCTTTATATACAATTTAGTTGTTATGTGCTATGTGATTTGTGCTTATGGTTGCCTCAATGTGCTATAAATTATGGGTGTTGTCTATTATTTTCAAAATTTAGATGGTGTATGATCGATTGGTTGGCTTTTTCTCAAGTACTGATTGATTAAGTGTTGAGTGAAGAGTTTAAGCGCCACACGTTCCAATAATTAAGTTGTCAGACCGTGACATACTTGGTATATCATCTTATATGTTTGATTTCAACTATGTCATATTGGGGTTGCATTGTCATACCACAACTTAACACAAGATCAAACCACTCACAGTGAAAATAGACCACCCTTTTGATCAACAATCCTAGATACTCAAGTTGCACAATCTCTTTAAGAATGCCATAAAAATCATTTTCCCCTGTTGTGACATTCCATGTGCCCTTCACACATACTCCACTATTAATTAGTTTTTTCTTTCACACATCTTATACCTATTGAAAAAATACATTGGAAATGTTTTGACATCCCTTAGAAGATCCTAAGCTAAATCTAACAGATATTGATTGACCACACCATTGGAAGGATTGTGAACCTAAGAATAACACAATTTCATTTCAAAATTTCTTATACAATTGTAAACAATGTCATATAGAAAATGTAATTATTGGTTATATTTACAAAAAAGTGAAATAGGGAATTTAACTAAGCAATGATCATTACTTTGATGTCTTCATCTTGCATATTTGGATACATAATCTTCAACCAATGAACAACCATACTATAAGAAATAACAATTTAGGAAATTAGTATTTTAAATTTGATGAAATCAAAGTTAAAGATATGGAATGATTTATTAAGATAACTACACAAATACTTACTCTTTAAATGGCTTCACTTCTTCACAGTTTAAAAGCATGTGTATTGTTGTTAATTTCAATTCTTCATCATCCAAATATCACTTTTGAAAAAAAATAAAAAAAAAGCATGCTAGAAGATTGAAGATGGAAAAAATAGGCTCTATGGTTACATTGTTATCCTAATCATTATTCCTACTAACTCTTGTGCTTTGGCATTGCACATTAGGGTTGAAATAATATTGACAAAACTAAGTTATCTCTTCAATCAAATATGCGTCACATATACTTCCTTTGAGTCCAGCTTTGTTAAAATCTCTCAAATGGATACATCCATCGGTATTGCACTAGGCCACCTACCCTTGCTTTGAATGGCAAATAAATAGTCAAATACTCCATTAAGTCAAATAAACTATTGGAACGATCCATTCAAGCTTGCATATTATTAGAAGAATATTTTATTCCATTAGGAGCAATTCCTCTTCTCATAGGACCGTTAAGCATAATTCCCTAAAGAATTGACTCAACTCTATTAAGACCCTCCATATAGGACCTGGGAGTCCATAAAAGGCAATAGAAAGCAATCTTTCTATGAAAATATAGCAATCGTGGCTTTTCATACCAAGTATTTACCATCGCCTACATCGATACACCCATGAAATTTGGAGGCATAATCATCAGGCATCCTCAACTCTTTAACCCACCGCACTTTACCCCTCTCTTATCCAAGCTCAAGGTGTAGGAAGCTTTAGGTTTATATATTTTTTCATTGTAGCCTCTTTGAGCTCCAACTTTCTTTTTTGGTAGTATTTTAGTAAATCCAACCTTGCCTTAATATTGTTTTTTATTTTCCTTTTAACATCCATCATTGTATAGAACACATTATCAAAGACATTATTCTCTATTTGCATGACATCAAGATTGTGTCGAAGTAAGTCAATTTCTAGTATGGCACATCCCAGAATAAGCTTCTCTTAGTCCAGTTGTGATTCACCCCGTATCCTAGAATCCTGATTGGCTAAGTTTCTATGACTTTTAGAGTGGAACAAAATCGATCAAAAACTTATTCATGGTTAATCTTGTAGGTGGTTTGGATATTTGCACTCTATTTTTGATGAAGTTGTTCTTGTTTCTCCTGTAAGGATGATCATAAATGCTTGTGATAATCAAACCATGACAATTTCCTCCCATGTTTTAAGGTGAATGTTTTTGTCGATTCCATACATATGAGGCAAGCTAATTATCCAATTGTTTGCTAACCAAATAATATCTTATATGCAGGAAAATCATTGATAGTCCGCATCAATGCAGTTTTCATTTGAAAATTTTGCTTCATTGAAATGTCATACGTTGTAACACCATTACCCCACAAAGTGAATAGCTGATTTATCAATGGTTGCATGAACACATCAATTTTACTCTTTGGATTTTTTTGGACCTGGGATGATCAAGGTCAGGAATATATATGAAGTTGTCATACACATATCCGAAGGCAAATTATAAGTAGTGACTATTAAAAGCCAACATGAATATGGTGTTGAGTTATAATCGAATAGAGTGAATCCATCAGAACATAACCCAAGTCTTACATTTTGAGGATCGAATGCAAACTTTGAGTACTTTTTGTCAAATTGTTTCCAAGCTTCTCTATCCAGAGGATGACACAAAACATCCATCGCCCTTTGATTCTCATTATTCCATCTCATATGAAGAGTTGGCTTCATCGAAATATACAACCTTTGCAACCTGGGGATTAATGATAGATAATATATTCTCTTAAAGGGAACTTTTTTGCCTATCCTCGATTTTTTATACCATGACAAACCATAAATTCTACATTCTTTGTCAAATTTAGTCTCCTCGTAGGACAACATGCACCCTTTCATTCAACAATCTATCTTCTAATGCCCGAATCCAAACTTCTTCACTAACTGGCTCGTTTCATAAAAGTTAGGAGGAACATTATTAGACAGGTGTGTCTCAATCATAAGTTGTATAATCTGATCAAAAGAATTCTGTGATAAGTTAAAGTCAGATTTTATGCTTAACATCCTTACTGTTAATGACAATTATGAATGATGAATACAACCTGTCCACAATGGCCAATATATAACTTCTAACATTTCATAAAAGTTTTGGGCATCCTTATTTGGAAGCTCTTCTACATGGTGTTTTAAGTGAGTTGCAATGTTTGGCCAAACAATATCCAACACTATATTCTCATATATATTACTTGCATTATGTAAATCTCATGTCACACCACCAGAAGACTCTTCCTTTTCTATAGGTCTCTCCTTACCATGACCAGTCCATTACCAAAAATCATATTTAAATCCAAATCTATATAAATCAATTCTAACTTCATTAGGAGCTAAAAGTTTTTTACATTTATGTTTAGAGCGCAGACAACTTATTCAACCATTATGTAAATAAATTGGGTGATTTTTTGCAAAATTGATAAATTTTTTCATCCCTTTAAAAAAGCCCGTCTTATATCCACTATCTCTTAAAAGAAGTCTAGCATACATCTACATACGGTATTGCAGAATTTTCATATTCTGCTTTTCAAAGTTAATTGAAATAGGCAAAAATTACTACATATTTATGGAAATTTATAGAAGAACCTATTTATGGAATTTTCATATTCTACATATAGTTTTATTATTATATTTTCTCCTACTTAGCAAATAATAAATAATAATTAAATCTATTTATAGAATTAATAATTAATATCTACAAGATAATTACAAATTTAAAAAATAAACAAAATCAAAATATATATAATTTTTAAAATAAAAATAAGTTCTAATTCAAAATATACGTAATTCTTAAAGTAATATTAACAACACTATTAAGTATATAATCTAACTACTTGATGCTACAAAATCTAATTCAAAATGCATATTTAATTCCTAAATATAATTTAACATATATAATTAATCAATCCTAATTCAAACATACAAGAAAATACGACTAATAATTAAAAATTAATGCCTAGAATATGAAAAATTGTTAATAATTAATTAACTAATAATTAAAACATACACTAACCTCAGTGTCTAAGTAAGAAAAGTGGCAAAAACAACTCTTACACAAACTGAAACCCAAAGCTACATGAAGCAAAATAAGAAAAACTAATTAAATCATGAAAAAAGTAATAATTAAATAAAAACCATCAATAAAAATGTAAAATAAAATAGTTTGAACGATTTAATTTATTTATATTTGTGAAAATACCTTAAAAGTATAAGAATCAAGCTGGACAGCAAGAAAAATCTCTGATGCAATACAAGAAACAAAAGAAAATAAAATGAGCAACAAATCGTGAGCTCAACAGTTTAAAAGTTTTCAAATTTTCGATGGATTTTTCCATTGACAATTCATCGTACATTAAGTTCCATAAAAAATAGCGAGTAAAATTTTTTAAAATTCATGTCCATTTTCTGACAGATTTAATGTACGATAACCTTTCGATAGATTTTTTTAAATATTTCCAATAGATTATGGTGATTGATATTCAACAATCTTTTCATTTTCAATTGAAATTCCATAAAAAATCACATGATTTTTTATAGTGATATTCTCATTTTATCCTATAATCTCCCAATTAGGATTTGCAGAATTTTTTTTTCAAAGGCTACTAGGGTTTGAGAGGAATGCACATACCAAAATTTATACATATTAAAATCAATTGATTCATAATCTTATCACGGTAAGTAATTTTGATTTTATAATTATTACTAAATTTGGATATTATTTATACTACATGACATGATTTATTCGATTTTGAAATTGTTTAGATTTATAAATCAATTCATGCACTACCTTCTCAAATATCAAATCATTTAAACTTTCTATATATAAATTAAATAGCGTCATCACAACAATACGCATGGCACACGCTAAAACTTACACCTATCCATAAACTGCCAAGATTTGCAAGCTAAAAGGTGGTTATTCTGTTAAGGCTCAAATCTAAAAAAAAACCACCTCATCCCTTCAAGTCTACAAATATTTCACGTATGATCATTGTACTCAAGTTTTGAACACTTATGATCTCTTTATGATAATGTGCACTGACTTGAATTTGGAAGGGGCCTTAGCAGTCACCAATATCTTAGCCTCCTTGCAAGTAATTTCAATCACTATACTCAGCCATAAAAAATCATTATACTCTCTCTCCATTCTTAAACATCCTGTGCACTAATCAATACCGTCGCACGCATCCACTAATTATCATAATTTATTTTTTGGTCAGAAGAGAAAATTGAAAAAAGCCCATCTTTCAATATTAAAAGCCAGATTCTCATGCCGCTTTATCGAAAGAAGACGACACCTGAACCAAAGTAACCGAATCAAATAAAATCACTTGATCTAAAAGTTGAAGAGCTAGTGGTGGCGAATATGGGCGTTCATGTATAATTGGGTCTAACCCAATGAACCTAACCCAACTCGCGTTTGAGAAATCGGATTGAGTTTCATAACTTATTTGTAGAATTTTTATATACCTTTTGTACTATTTAAAATTAATTTTAATTTTATTATTTATGTCCTATTTTATACTATTTGTTGGAAAATTAAATTTTAATTTACTTTTTATTTAAAAAAATATATCTTATAGTTATACGTATAGGCATGCAATAGAAGTTAAATCTTTCTCTCCCCTTGCGAGGTTCTCTTCACTTCTTTTCTTCCGATGTTGAACAGCTAGAAAAAACGTGTTGGATAATTGAAGTCAAATTAGAATCAAACACATTAAGCTCAATCAATACAGACTCTATAGCTTAGGCTATCATTTCTTATTTTGAGTAGTGAAAATTTAAATATTACTATTGCATTAAAATTAAATTTTAAAGAAATGTAAGAAATTCTTACAGTCTATTTATTTTATCAAAAAATATTTTTAGAAAAAAGTTCTCTCATTTATTTATTTATTTATTTATATATAAATAAAAGATTTTTATATCATATATGTACTTTATAATTAGATAAAATAATAATATCAATATACAGGAAAAATAACTTTTATTTTAAAAGAATAAATATTGGTTTTCATCAGCTAACCCTACATATAACATGAAGCAAGTGAAACATTTTTTGTGATTTTAATTTTTTGCAATTATAAACACAAACAAACTCACTTTTTTTTTTCCTTGATCAATGTTTTCACCCACTTATTTTCTTTATATTTCCATTTTTAAAAAATTTCTAATCTCCATCCTCAAATATAAAATCCATTTACTTATAATTCACTGCATGTTATCCATAACATATATATATATATATATATATATTTAAAAGTTCCTTCTTCAAATCTTCCAAATCTTGGAAATCATACCTACATATCATTACGTGGATATACCACACATAAAATGGTCCCTCACAACATTGTTCGCAAGCAGTCGCAATTATTCCTTCCTCAAAACGACGTCCTTAAGAAGACAAACCGACAGGATTGCATTGTTTTCTGATATGACTCTTACTTTGCTATCATTTTTAGTTTTCGTGTTCGAAAACGCTGAATTATCTCACACAACTTTTGAGGCTTCTGCATATGGGGCAACGAGGATCACAATTCAATTCATAGAGATCGTAGGTAGGGACCTTAAGGACCACAGCTAACGCTCTCATGTGTGAAAACTGCACTCATCCTTTCTGGTCCCAACTATATGAATAGGATTTGGATCCCTTGATTATTAGAAATTGTTATATATGTTTACAGAAATTGTTTTTATTAAGTCAATCAGTTTATTGTTATAAAACAAATGTGATATTGCAATTATTATACTTTCTATTATTTACTGATTTGCCATTATGATAAGTTGGTTGATTTTGTTTATATAATTATGTGAAAATAATTATTTATGCAAGAATTTTATCCCATACCCCCGCTAGGGATCTCGTAAAAGTAAGAAAGATGCAATGGAGTGGGTTTTCCCTTTGTTATGTCAGGGTGGGAATCATCCCTTATTTCTTACACTCTCTAATTCTAGGAGATTTAGGCCCCATTTTTTTTTCACGCAAAATATTGTTACTGAGATAAATTAATTTATTTATATTTATAGTTATAAAATATTAAAATAATAAAAAATATTTATTATTCAATGTTATATATAACGAATATGACGAAAAATAACATCCGCTATTTTAGAAAGAAAGTTACTTTCCTTTACCATCATAGCACCATATATTATTTTGATAATCACAAGATAAATAAATAAAATAAAAATCCTTTATTTATATACAAATAAATAAGATTTTTCTACAGAAAATATTTTTAACAAAACAAATAGAGTCTTAATTACTTACGTGTTAATATTATGTAAAAAAATACTTATATACTTCAATCATAATATGTGATCTTACTTTTATCAAATAAGAAGAAGATAGTTACAATTTTTTATGTCTTGAAATTTGAAAAGTATAATTTTTAATGCATGTGGATTATATAAAATTGACATATAAATAGTATTTCTCATCAATTTAATGGGTTAGTTCACTAATTGAGATATTTAAGAGTGGATGATAATTCAAAATGTGTAATTAGACATACGTTTGATTATTTGATTTTTTGTAAATAATTGTTTCCTAGATCACACTAATAAATTTTGTTATAATTCTCCTGTTCCATGATTGGATTAACATGTCTTTTATCTACTTTTAAGAATGAATTAGTTAAACTATGCAAAAATTAACTCAAAAATTTATTTAACTATTAGAAAATTGAAATATGTAGAGGATACGGAACTTCTTAATAATTTATAATATAAATTTATAAAAGAGAAAGTTATAGAAGTCTTTTGTAAATTGTTGACAATGAAAATCGATCAACAGGTAAAGTCCAGTATACCCCCAAACTGTAAGTTACAAAAGTGTGTGTGAACAAGGAAGAGTTTGAGAGAAAGGAAAAACAAAGGACATCAAAAGCTTTTTAACGTGGTTCGGCTAAAGTCAGTGTAACCCCTACATTTACATTTATGGTGATTATATTTGTTTTTGTGCGATTGTTTCTCTATGTATTTTAGCAGAGTAACAATACATAAACTCTCTCACATTCTGGTAGAATTTTTGCATATATTTTTCACTCTGTCCTTACAATGATCTCTCCCTCCTATTTATAGAAGCAAGGGGCATAAGTGTAATTTAACAAATTATAAAACTATTTTTTCTGCAGCTATGAGCAATACATACTTAGCAATTCACTGTTGATTTTTAGAGGCTGATGTGTTAGTCTTAGGGGCTAACTTGTCAGTTGGGAGAATGTGCCTCTGGCTGCTGATTAGACCTTGACATTCTGTATCCAATGCTTGGGATAGCTCATTTGGTAGTCCAAGCTCGCACTAGGTGACTTGTTGGTCATGCTACTTGGTCTCGTGCTCAAGTTCAATCAGAATGAGTCTTCTAGAAGATGGCTGGGGCAGTATGCGAGCCTGGTGAGCTGGAATCCATCCTTAACGAGTTGGGGTTACCACTCTGGCCTTGTCCTGCGTCCTGAGCTTGTAGTTGGCAAGCTAGTACCTCTGCTGAGTGACCTTAGTTTTGGATGATCTGAGCCCTTTCTAGTTAGACTAGTCCCTTGTTGGGTTTTTACTAGTCCATTTTGCATTGTTCCAAAAATACCCATAACATTAGTTCTCTAACTCTCAGTTTGCTTTGTGGACTGGGAGTTGTAGTTTGCTGGCAAAGTTTTTACTTGTAGTTTGTAGTGTTGTCAAGTCCTTCACTTACAGTTTGCCGTGTTGCCAAAGTCTTTGCTCACAATCTACCATGCTGTCATCTCAGGCTTCAATCTTTCACTTCATCTACACCAGGCCATGCCTTCTACTATGTATGTTTCATAACCATTGGCGTGGCAACCTTATTCTTTTCTGGACTGTCCGATCAAGAATAAATTTATAGTCTCTGGATCCTTCTATAAAGTCAGTCTAATCTATATAAGGTGTGAAGAACCCTCTTCCTTTTCCATAAAATGACTTGATGCGTGCATCGACTGAGCCCTCTATGTTTCTGATGGTCTGGACTTTTGGTGAAGTGTTACGAAGTGTGTATGGACTACTACAACCATTCCTCTTTGAGGATCTAAGGAAGTTTTGTTATAGGAAACTCCCATGGGCAATTCCTCTCTGAGGATCCTGGGAAGTTTGTTTCATCCCTCCATAACCTCCTCATAGCCATGCTGAATAAAGCAGCTTTTTCACCTTTGTTCTTTGGCCTTCTTTCTTGGTAGGTTAACCGTTTGGTTTCTCCAAGTGCCCAAGAGTTGTCAGGCTAAGGGAGGAGCTTTTAACTTAGGAGGATGACAAGAAGAAAAAAGCTAGAGCAATTTTGCTTCTCTAGCTTGTTGGAAATCAACCTTTCCTCTCTTTCTTTTGCCCTTGCACGGTCAAGCTAACTGTCTGGTTTCTTTAAGTGTTATGGGGCATTCAAGTTAAGGAAAAAGTTTTTAGCTTGGATGGAAGACAAAGAAGAGTTGGAGCAACTCAGTTTGCTTATTGATCCTTTGGCTTTTTGAAATTCAGCTCTTCCTCTTAGGATAGGATAGCTGTAGGCTTGCTTTGATTTGCGCTCTTGAATCTTCATGTAAACTCACCTCGTTAAAAGAGGTTTTTAATGAAATTTTGCGTGTTATTCTTATTTTTTCCAAGCACATCATATTGGTGATTTAGTAGGTTATAACTGGTAACATGAATGAGCTCTTGCATACCACAACTTGACAAGTGTTAGATAAGATGAATGCCTGATAGGTCAATCAACCTCAAATAGTATAGATCAAATCAAAATAAATGGGCTTTAGCCAATAAATCATAACTTAATAGGATATATGCCATATTGAATGATCAATTAGTCACATTAGCTCATCTCAGTTGGCAATGAATTCAAGCATCGAAATGCCTTAACTGGTAATGAGTCTAAGCATTGGAATGCTTGAGCTAGTAACAAGTTTGAGCACCAAAATGCCTGAGAGCCTAAGCTAGCGCGAGATTGGGTGCCCAGGTAGGTCGCACGGATGAGCCTTAGTCTACACAAGATTTGGTGCTTAGCAGCTCAGGTGTGTCGCATGGATACGCCCCAGCTAGCACAACTTGGATGCGGTGGCACAGGTGCCTCAGTAGGTTGCACGGATACACTTCGATTAGCACAAGTTTGGGTGCCTAGGTAGGTCACATGGATGCACCTTAACTAGCACAACTTGGATGCAATGGCATAGTAGGTCACACAGATGCACCTTAGTTCGCAAAAGATTTGGTGCTAGGTAGGTTGCATGGATTCACCTCAACTAGTACAACTTAGATGTCATGTCCCGGTAGGTCGCACGAATACGCCTTAGCCTGCACAAGATTTGGTGCCCAGGTAGCATAGATGTGCCTTAGTCTACACAAGATTTGGTGCCCAGGTAGGTAGCACAGATGCACCTTAGTTAGCACAACTTGGATGCAGTGTCTAGGTAGGTTGCACGGATGCACCTTAGTCTGTATAAGATTTGGTACCTAGGTAGGTCGCACGGATGTGCCTCAACTGGCACAACTTGGATACAGTGTGGGCTGGGAGTTGTAGTCCATTGCTTACAATCTGTAATCTTAGGGCCGTTTAACATGCTTTCATTCACTTTGTCTGTGACTCTTGGTTTTCTACCATTGTCCAATGTAATTATTTTTGCCTCAGTGAATGTTTCTTGCCAGGATGACAACAACCCACAGCTGGTGCTCAGTGAACCATCGGATTATGGGTATTTGATGGGTTCCCAAATCCAATGGTGAGACTTCGCGCAATAAATTAAGGAGAACCTTTTCCCCCCTTTCATTTATCTTTTGAAATTTGGAGCTCCTAGTCTCTTCTTCTTCTTCCTCTCCGTCAAGTCTACGTCCGTTTGTCTTCGTTTGCTACTGTTGACACTGTTCTGGCTTACTAGGCTCGTGGTTCAGGTTCTGACCTCTAAAAGTTAGATTTGCATATGTTTCAAACCTTCTCCTTCGATTAAAAAGGTGAGTTTTCTCTCTTCAATTTATGGTTTCTAGATGTTGTTGTTTTACAATCTGTGTGAGACTTGCTTGCTTATGGTTGAAAAATCTAAATGTTAGTGGAACTTGCCTGCCTATACATTTTCCCTTGTTTGGTTTGATTTATCTGGTTGATTTGTTAGTAGACTTTAGGATTTTCGATTGTCATTTCAAGTCCTTCATTAGCTTTCTAGGTTCTAGTGTTCAAATGGTCGAGTCCCCTTTGTCTTCTAGAGTCTGGGCCTTAGGTGTGGTGACCCGAGGTGTGTATGGCCCACTGTATAGAAAATTGCTAGTCTTAGTTTTTTTTGTATGGTCTACTTTCAGCAACCTGATCACCCCTTCTTTTTGTGTAGATGGCAACTCATAAATGCCTAAGTCACCGAATAGGGAGTGATAAGGAGCCTGACTCTCCAACCTAAAGTGTGAAGTTGATGTGACCTATAGGTGAAGTGACCTCAAGGAGTGGCGAGGTCGTTGGAGAGTTCAATGCTCATTTGGACCCCATTGAGGGCTAGGGGGATTGCTCGGTGTTCAGCCACCATATCTTGCCCATCAGCTTTAACAAGCTCTAGGGCATGATTCAAACATTTCGACTCCCCAAAGGATGTCATGTCATGTCACCCTCTCCTAGCGATCACATAGCCTATCCACTCCCAGGGTTTGTTGCAATCAACCCCCAGCATCTCAGCATCAAGTTTAGGTTCCCAATGCACCCTTACATTGTCGATTTATTGAATAAGCTAAAATTCTATCCCTTCTAGCTCACCTTAAACTCCTACTCCTAGCTCACTTCCTTGACACTTGTATATCTAAGGAATAACCTCCCCCCCACCATCTACTAGGGTTCTCTGTTACCTTTATAGTATTAGGAGCATGGGTCTGCAAGAGGGGATCTATTATTTTTTAGCTCAACAAACTGATCATAAGAAAATTTTACCGTAAGGTGACGTCAAAGACAAATCTAACGTAGGGAATTACAAAACCCGTTGGCTTTATATTTCCTTTCCATCTTGCATTACCTTAACAATTTTGGTTTTGTTCTTACCCCTGGTGAGCAAACTGTGGACATGTGGGTTTAATAAGTTTTTTTTTTTTACTTACTTCTCTGATTCTGACATTTTTCATTTTTTGCAAATGGGGTCAGCAAGAAATCAAATCTTGAAGTTGAGGAGCTCAGGGTTTTAGATCAATTTGCTATTTTGCAACTTCCAATTTGATGAAGGTCTTTTGTGCTCATACAGGCTCGCTTCGGCTCTGAATATTGAGCTTACTAAAAAGATCAGAGCCTATCAAGTCAAGGAGATTAGCCCAATGAACTTCAAAGATTTCAAGGACGCAATGAAGCTCATCCTCTGAAAGCCTCCACTCGATCTTTCTACATCAACCTCATCAGCTCATGTTGCCAACGAAACCATCATTGTTGTAAGTTAACCCTCAGCCTTAACAGTTGCACCCTTGCAGGAGTTAACTCACACTTCGCGTCCTGAGATGGCTAATGTAGTTGAGGTCGCATCTCCCTCCAAGCCCCCTACCAAAAAGTAGAAGAGGGGCAAAGGGAAAAAGGTTGCTGCCTCTCGAAAGCAAATAGTGCTAGAAGTCCAGGTCAAGGAACAACCTACTGAGCTTGGCCCAAAGATGGAGGAGTACTTAGATTACCTCCTGGATAACATCAATGTGATCCTGGGGCCTCTTAGTAAGGCTAAAGTATTTGAGTCAAATGACTTCTCAACTGAGGGGTTGGTGAGCTATGCATTTCATCATAGCCTACTGGTAAGTAGAGTCTTTTTATCCTAGTTCTACTTTCTTCATAATCTAACTTGACTATCTAGTTTTTTAGAACTTGCTAAGAATAATGAAGCTGAACAAAGCATTTTGAGCCCAGGGTAAGGAGAAAGCTAGTCTTGCGGATGATCTGGTTGCCATCACAGTTGAGGTGTTGGACTTGAGAGAGAAAAAGCCAAAAATGCCGAGGTCACTCAAAAATGAGTCGAGTATGCTCTATCTCGTGAAGTGGCAAATCACGAGGCCATTGCATTGAACCTTGGCGGAGTGGTTAACAATCTAATAAAAGTAAGGATCGATCTAGAATTGGCTATTCAACAGGCCAAACTGGCAGTGCAGTGAGCTGAGATAGTGGAGTAGCAAGCTAAGGCAGTGAAGTAGTGAGCTAGGGCTGTGGAGCAATGAGCTGAGGTTGCTATGAAGGAGCTTGAGGTGGCCAGGAAGGAAATTGCTCTTGGGAAAGAGGAGGTCACTAAGGTCAAAGTAGAGACAGCCTTGCTAGTTACAGAAATAGTAGAAAAGGCAAAGTCCGAAATCAGCTCCTCCTTCTTCTACACCCTGTGGGAGCGACATCTAAAGATAGACTTCTCCTTTTTTGGTCAGGATGCCCTTGAGATTGTTGAATGTTTTAAGAGGAATACTAAGGCTAGATCTTCCAAAAAGAGTGCAAAGTTTGTAATTGAAGCTTCTTCTACAGAGGGTGCCACTCAAAGAGAGAGCGACTCATAAGTCATGGAAGTTGTTAGTGATCAAGTGATAGATGACCTCGTTGCTCCTCCTGTCGACCTTTGCCCTGAGAAGGCCCAGCTCCTGAAGATCCAACTTCTTAGGCGACAATTCTTTTGTGACTTTGAATTTCCTTTTTTGAACTTCGTATCTATTTTTGGACTTTGTATAAATTTGCTCTGTTGAAGGGAACATGGAATGAACTTCCATGATATTCTTGTTTGTTTCCCCTCAATTTCCACACTTGAATGCTCCATATGCATAACTTGATAAATTCTTGCAAAAATGAATGCCCAAGGGTTGCACTTCAATTAACATTCTTCGTTTAATGCATCATTTACTTCCTATGAAAGACTTTGTTAAGATTTTACTAAAAAACAAACAAATATAGACATAAAAATTCGAGGAAACACTTAAGGGCTTTTACAAATTTTTGAATAATTTTACAAAATTTGAATCTTTATTGATAGTATGGGTAGAAATGCTCAGTATTCCAAGCTCGAGGGAATTATGTTCCATCCATGTTTGCCAAATGATAAGCTCCATTGCCCATGACTTTCTTAATAACATACGGGCCCTTCCAGTTCAGTCCTAGGGTCCCCTCATTGGCCTTGCATGTTCCTGAGAGGATAAGGTGCAGAACAAGATTGCCAGCCTTGTAGCTCCAAGCTCGAACCTTCCGATTGTAGTATCTCACAACCCATTACTGGTAGGTCTTGACCCTAAGGCAAGCTCTTTCTTTTGTTTCTTCTATTAAATTAAGATTCATGGTGAGCAGTTGGTTGTTATCATCTGGATTGAAAGTAATTTTTCATTATGATGCTACTTCAAGTTCTGTAGGAATCATTGCTTCAGATCCATATACCATCGAGGAGGGGGTTTCTCTTATAGTGCTACGGACTATGGTTCTATAAGCCTAAAGTGTTTTCTACAACTCGTCTACCCATACTCCTATCTTGGTCTCTAACTTCATCTTCAAGATATGTTTGAT
Source organism: Saraca asoca (assembly GCA_026873985.1). Taxonomy (NCBI): domain Eukaryota; kingdom Viridiplantae; phylum Streptophyta; class Magnoliopsida; order Fabales; family Fabaceae; genus Saraca; species Saraca asoca. The sequence goes on from JANHAO010001352.1 coordinate 17,608, forward strand.
GATCTTGTTAACAGCTTTGACTTATCCATTGGCCAACAGATGGTCTATAATTAAGAAGCTTTTTGTGATCTTGAGATCATCGTAGAACTTAATAAATTGTTCACTATAGAATTGAGTCCCGTTATCAGTTACAATCTATTAGAAGACTCCAAATCTACAAATGATGTTATTCTATACAAATTTCTCAATCTTTATAGAGGAGATCTCTACGAGCTCCTTTACCTTTATCCACTTGGTAAAATAATTTACGGCCATTACTGTATGTTTGTAATTTCTGCGAGCTGTAAAGAGTGGTTCAATTAGGTCCATGCCCTAAATTGTAAAGGGCTATGGACTAACCACCTGCTGCAGGTAGGCTCATCGGGCTTGCAGGATCTTTGCAAATCTTTAGCATTTGTCATATCTTTTGACAAGATCAATAGCGTCCTGTTTCATCGTAGGTCAATAGAATCCCTATCGGAGAGCTTTTTGGGCTAGAGATAGCCCCTGACGTGGTTCACATAATGGCCTACATGGATTTCTTCTAGGATGATATTGCGGTTATTGCCATTAATGCATCTTAGAAGTGGAGTTGAGAATCCTCTTTTGTACAACATATTGTCATAGATGCAATATCTGGCTGCCCGAGCTTGTAGTCGTTATGCCTCGAGTTTATCTTTTGACAGTTTGTCTTTTTATAGATAGTCTAGAATTGGGTTCATTCAGGAACCTGGTGCCCTAACAATTGTCATCAAAGCTTCCTTCTATTCTATGCTTGGGGATGAGAGGAATTCTACTGGGATTGCCCCTAGGAAGTCAGCATCCTTGGTCGTGGTTAGGCAAGCTAAGGCATTAGCATACGTGTTTTGAGCCCACAATATCTGATTGACTTCATATTACTAGAATGAGCTTAGCAATTTGTAGACTTTCTGTAGGTAGATGGTCATTTTCAATCTTTGAGTTTGGTATTCTCCCCTCACATGGCAGATAATAAGTTATGAATCGCTAAAAATCTTCAGTCTTTCAGCTCACACCTCTTTTGCCAATTGTAGCCCAGCTAATAGTGCTTTATACTCAACCTCATTGTTTGTGGCTTGGAAATCAAATCTTAATGCATAGAGGATTTTATGCCCCTCTGGAGTGATAAGAAGCACCCCTACCTCAACCTTTTATTCGCTTGACAACCCATCAATGTACAGTTCCCACCATAAAGCTTTCGAAGTCTCTATTTCCTCTTGCATGGGCCCGGTGAATTCTACAATAAAGTCTACCAGAGCTTGCCCTTTCATCAGTCTGGGCTTATATTCAATGTCAAACTGAGCCAGCTTAATTACCCATTTGCGTAAGTGACTTGAAGCATCCGTCTTGTGCAAAACTTGCCTGAAAGGGAACTGCATGAGCATTTTTATGCTATGTGCCTGAAAATAGGGCCACAGCTTTTATTGATACAACTACCAGGCAATAGGCAAGTTTTTCCATAGGTGAATACCTTGTCTCAACATTCGGTGACCTTCTGTTCATGTAATAAATAGGAAATTGAGCTCCACCTTTTTCTCGCATTAAAGCCGCACTAATAGTGTATTGGGATAGTCTCAAATAGATGACTAGCTTCTCTCCTTCCTTTGGCTTGGACAACAGAGAAGCTTATACAAGGTACTATTTGAGCTACTAAAAGGTAATTTCATATTACTACGTCCATTCAAACTTCTTTGCCTTCTTCAGGACATCAAAGAAAGGAACACATTTGTCTGTCGCCTTAAAGATGAACCTACTAAGTGCTACGACTTGGTCGTTCAGGCTCTGCATGTCCTTGGGTCTAGTTGGGGATCTTATGTCAATGAGAGCTCTGATTTTCTCAGAATTTGCTTCAATTCCCCAGCTATTTACCATGAACCCGAGGAATTTTCTCAACGCTACTCTGAATGCACACTTATATGGGTTTAGCTTCATTTGATACCTTCTCAAAATTTAGAACATCTCCTCTAGGTCGTGAACGTGGTGGGTGACTTGTTTGGACTTCACTAGTATGTCATCCACATACACCTCCATTATCTTCCCAATTTGATCTTTGAACATCATATTCACTAACCACTGATAGGTTACCCCCACATTCTTTAGCCTAAAGGGCATCACTTTGTAATAGTACAGCCTGTGGTCAGTGATAAATAAGGTATATTCCTCATCTTGTGTGGCCATGGGGATCTAGTTGTGCCCCTTGTAAGCATCTATGAAGCTGAGGAGTTGGTGACTTGCTATTGAGTCCACAAGCTAATCAATCCGCGATAAAAGGAAGCTGTCCTTTGGGCATGCCTTATTGAGATCTATGAAGTCAATACAAGTTTTCCACTTTCCATTCTTTTTCTTAACCAATATAGGATTGCTTACCCAAGTCGGGTAATGAACTTCTTGGAGAAACTTGTTAGCCAAAAGCTTATCCACCTCCTCCTTTAAAGCTACGTATTATTCAGCGGTCATGGGCTTTCACTTCTAGTGAACTAGCTTATAGTGAGAATCAATGTTCAGCTTGTGTGACATGACCTTCGAGTTAATTCCAGCCATATCTTCATGGTTCCAAGTGAAGACATCAAGGTTTGCTTTAAGAAACTTAGTTAGCTTTGCCTTCACATATGGGGACAAATTCCTTCCTAGTTTGAGGCAACTTTCGTTATCTGCCTCACTGACCCGAATATCCTCGAGTTCTTCTGTTGGATCGGTCATCTTTTCAATATTTACTTCACAAAGGTCCAGGTCATGGCTGACCCCAGTCGAGCTTGTAGGTCATGGCTTTCCTCTAGAAACCACATTAATCTTCTTTCCTTTCACCCCCATTTCAACTACATCTTTATAACAATGTTGAGTCACTTCTTGTTCTCCCTGTACACATCCAACTCCATCATTCATCATTGGTCATCTTAACACCACATTATATGTTGAGGGAGAGTCGATGATCAGGAAATCAACCAGGGCTATGACTTAGCAACCTGAGTTTCCAAGGCTAATTGGAAGTTTAATTTGCCCTGCTAGTACTACCACATCTCCAATAAAGCCAAAAAGAGGTTCTGGGGAAGGCTTATGCTAGTCAGAGTTTATGCCTATTTGGTCAAAACATTGCTTGAACATCATGTTCACTAAGTTACCAATGTCAATCATGATCTTTCACACTTCGATATTCCTAATCCTAGCATGAATGACCAGTACATCATTGTATGGAGAATGTATTCCTCGAGTGTCTTCACTGGTAAAGGTGATGCAATCAGAGCTTGTCTTGGCCTTTTTCGCTAGTCCCTTAGCTTCATCATACCTTAAAAGAAGGACATGTTTTGCCTCCTACACATACCGCTTGTGTGACCTTTTTGAAGCTCCAGCAATGTGAGGTCCACCATGGATGGTGAATATGGTCCTCATCAAAGATGTCTTCTCATGTTTGGGAGTCCATTGGTGCTGATGCTGGTCTAGTTGCTGAGGCCATAGAGTTCGCTATCTCAAAGGTCGCATTATGTAATCCCTCAAGCAACCTCTCTTAATGAGGTCCTTGATGGTATCTTTGAGCGCCCAGTACTCCAAAGTATTGTGCCCGATCTCATTGTGATAGGCACAAAACTTATTTCTATTCCTATGCTCAGGGGGAGCCCGTATGGGTTTGTGCTTCCCAAAGTCCTTGTTATCCCTTTTTGTTTGCAAAAATTCTATCCAGGGTGTTCGACAGGACGCTATAACTATCATAGTGACCTTGGCATTAAGGTCGCTCACCCTTGGCCTTCTTTGCGACTTGACCATCAAAACCACCCTTTTGACCTCCTCTATTACTCCAACTATTATTCCTCTTTTTTCTCCAATTGGAGCCACTTGACTTATCTTTTTTATTAGGCTTTTTCAGGCTAAAAGTCTCCTCCCACCTAATCTCTTTAGCTGCTCGCTTGTAGAATTTGCCCAAGTCTTTCATGGAGGACTTATATATACTTTCATAGAGTTTGCTGTCCTTACAAAGTCTAGCCAAAATGGCTATGAGGATGCTCTCATCTGAAGGGTTTTCTATGTTATTGACCTTGCACCTAAACTGAGTGATGTAATCTTTCAGCAATTCATCTTTCCACTAAAAGACTATCGTGAAGTGACAGGATGGCATGAGCTATCTTTTTAGTACCTTGTATTGGTTAAGGAACATTTGACTAGAGGATTGGTGGTTTAGAGAGCCATTTGGACATTGAATGTGTCCAAGTGGTTGTACGGGTTGCTGTCCCTGTTGTATTATGGGATGTTTGGGACTTTAAACCTTCGAGGAAGAGGCTCTGTCTCAATTTCTAAGTGAAAGGCATCCTCTCCTCATAACGATCTTGATTGCTCTAAACTGTAGGTCATTTTTCTAGCTGCTGCACCCTCTGAAGTAGCTCTTCGATCTTTGGGTCTTAAGTCTCAGATTGATGGCTGGTAGTTCAATGACTCCTATCACCCCCCTGATAGTGGGAGTGGCGATCTGAGGTTTTATGCCTTTTGTTGTGCTCATGACTCATTGAGTAACAATCTGATCTATGTCCGTGATCGATCCTGTTTGTGTCTCCTTCTCGACATGGGCTCTCATGTCTCTAATCGTTCCCATCATCATTCTCTCGAGTTCGATGGACCTTCGACCTTAGTTGTGAATTAGACAAATGAAGAGAGCCAGCTTGTTGATGTTCTTCTCTAACAAGCCTCTTTTGCTGAGCTCCTAGGTACTAGGGTCCCCCTTCAGGTGCAGCTACCTTAACTTGCCTTTGCTCGCCCTAGGCCTGTGTCGAGCTAGTGCCCTAACCACGTTGGCCAGCTCCCTCACGATATTTTCAAGCACCTTCTGACACTGGTGCCATGTTTGAACTTCGTTAGTCCCAAAAGTAGCAAGCTGATAAGGAGTCAAAGGTGCCATGCCAATAGCAACACTTGTTGTAAAGGCAATAAAGGCACCTATCGTAGGAATGATTGAGCCTCCGATCGATAACGTTTTCCATTGTTGCTATACATGACCTTCGGGTTGGCCAACAATAGCGTCTGTGCTTTTGGTGGTTTGTCCTCTTATCATCATAGCTAAATAGTAAACCAAAGAGAAAAGATGTAGTTGGGGCCCTCCTTCTAGCGCCAAAATGTTGACGATGAAAATCAGTCAATGGGTAAAGTCTAGTATACCCCCAAATTGCAAGTTGCAAATGTGTGTGTGAACAACAAAGAGTTTCAGAAAAAGGATAGACAAAGGACACCAGAAGCTTTTTAACATGGTACGACTAAAGTCAGTGTGACCCCTACATCCACAGTGGTTACATTTGCTTTTGTGCGATTATTTCTCTGTGTATTTCAGCAGAGTAACAGCAGATAAACTCTCTCACTATTCCAGCAGAGTTTCTCTATGTATTTTTCACTCTCTCCTTACAATGATCTATCCCCTTATTTATAAAAGCAGGAGATACAAGTGTAATTTAAAAAATTATAAAACTATCCTTTCCGCCACTACAGGCAATAAATGCTTAACGGGTAATAAATACTTGGCAATTCACTATCGATTTTTGGAAGCTGATGTGTCGGTCTTAAGGGCTGACTTGTCAGTTGGGAAAATGTGCCTCTGGCTGTTAACTAGACCTTGACGTTCCATACACAATGCTTAGGGCAGCTCGTTTGGTAGTATGAACTCAAGTTAGGTGACCTGTTGGTCATGCTATTTGGTCTCGTACTCAGGTTCAATCAGAATGAGTCTTCTAGAAGATGGCTGGGATAACATGCTTCGCCTAGTGAGCTGGAGTCCATCTTTAATAAGTTGGGGTTACTACTCTAATCTTGTCCTACATCTTGAGCTCATGACTGGCGAACTAGTGCCTCTACTGAGCGACCTCAATTTTGGATGATTTAGGCTCTTTCCAGTTAGATTAGTCTTTTATTGGACTTTTGTCAATCCATTTTGTATTGTCTCAAAAATATTCATAATATAAATCCTGCATAAAAATTATGCCTTAATACAAATAAATTATCTATTTCTCATAAAAATTGACATTGCCATTGAAACTTTAATCCGACAGAGTAAGAAATCAAAATGAAAACGAAATTGAGAATAAGAAGGCGCATGCAGGTCTTGGGCTGGTCTTATTGAATTCAAAGGACCATTAGGTCCACAAGGTCACTTTCAAGGACCCACCTAGCCAACCCCACTAGTGCTAAAGTGGTCAAAATCACAAATAGCAGACAACGATGGCTCCACTCAGCAGGAAAAAGGACAGTCCAAGTGAGCTATAATACATACTTTGTAATCAGAGAGTCATGGTCATGCTGTAGACAATGACTCACTTCGAAACAACATTCAACAAAGAAGAGAGGCCCATACACGTGGTTTGGTCATCAACCGCCTAATTTACTCATAATGCAGTCCCAGATCTTGCGAGAAAGTAGCCCCCGATTACACTTTCTTTGTCACGTGTCTTATGGATTCCCATAAGAAAGAACAGGATGGAATTGAAATTGTACAATGCACTGCCTCTTCGGGACTGTGAATCCTGTGAGATTAGCTCTAAAATATCTTTAAAAAAATAAGTAATGCTTTATTCTATTAAAAAAATAATAGAGTTATTTAAAGTTTTACTTCTTATAATTTTATTAAATTTATAATTTAATTTTTATAATTTTATTTTATATAAAGTATAAAATAATTTATAGTTAAATATGCACCATCAATTTATATTAAATCAGTTAATTTAGAATTTAGTTAAGAATTTTTTCTTTAATTTCATTGTCATTTTTTATTAATGATTTTTTAAAAAATTAATATTTTTAATTTTTATTAATATGTAGATTCCTTCTTAATAAAGAAAAAATAAATATAATTTTTTATATGACAATTAATAATTAATAAATAAATTTTAAAGAGATAAATATAGCATACGATTCAAGAAAAATAAAATATTAGTATATAATTTAATAAATATGTAATATTTTATTAATTGAATTTGATTTTAATTGATAATAAAAATGATTTTAGATTTTAAAATATAATTATATAAAATAAAATTATAAAATTAAATTATAAACTCATTCAAATTATAAAGATTAAATAATATCTATAAATATCACTACTGACGGTCTATAATTGCTTGCATCATCCAACACGTCAAGTTCACGCAAAAATTGAAGTTTGGGAAGTAAAGAGGCCAGCAAATCCTCTACATTCGGTTCAGGTCATTTTGTAATATTTGTGCTTGTTTCTTTCGTCTCGATTGCTCTTCTCTCTGATGCATATAGAGATGTCAGTAGGCCAAGCTTCAAAGTAAAGCACGGGGAAAAAGTTGGCCAAGCTCAGTGAAGTTTTCATAAATCCGGCATAACATTGATTAACATACATTATGTCGGATCTAATTGCTAAAAGTAAATTTATTATATCAATAAATTTTTCTTATTTTTGTCTGTTAATAAAATATCTGTAAATTTAATCACAAAAAAAAAAAAACATGTATATCTCTTTATAATGTGTCATAGAATCGATCCTATTATAGTATTATATAATAATATATTTTTTTATACATTAAAAACGAGATATTTTAATTTAAGTTTTCCAACTCTTCCAGTACTAGGCTATAACTAATAACTTTATATAATACATTTCCAAAGTTTGACACATCTCTTAATATATGGTATCGTTTATTCTGATGTAGCAAAGTGATATCTGCACTAAATATTCCGTGACTACTAATGAAGATTGGCTCAATATTGAAATTAATTGAATGTCTAAATCTTCTGCTTGATTGCAGGAGTTTTGCTCCGTTGTCTATGTAAACTTTTTACCATTGTTTACAGAACCAGTTGGATCGGAAGAAATAAAAAAATAAATAATAATTTGATTTAAGTATAAAATTATTTTTGTAGTTAAATTAGATTGAATTGATTAAAATTAGTTTGAACCGAATAAATTGATCAAAAATGTTGAATTGAAAAAATTGGCTGATGTTTTTTTTTTTACAATTTACTTTCAAATTGGATTATTTTTTTGTATTTTTCAATTATAAAATAAAATTTTAAAAGATATATCAAATATATCATCTACAACTATAATATTTTGTTACTTATTAACTTTTTATAGAACTTATAATCATTCTTATTTGCTATATTCATGAGTTCTTATGTATTATAAGCTTAAATTTATAAATTATATTATACATTAATTTTTATATATATAATTTATTTTAATATATTTAATTTCTTAATTATGGTATCATCTGATTTAACCATACATATAACTATTCGAATCAATCAAAACACAATCTGATAACTTTTTTTATTTAATATCTTGTCCGATTTTTTAAATATTATTTTTTACATTATTAATAAACAAAAAAAATTATATGTTCTTAAAAAAATAAGAACAGAGAACTTTTACTTTTTAATGACGTGATAATATAAAAATAAATAATAATATAAAAAAAATTTATACTAACAATGAAGTAAATTAAAATCTAACTTTAGGACATTTTGTCCTTAACATAACAACTTCATTTACACAATTTGTACATGTATTAATAAATAAATAAATAAATAAATAAGCATATAAAAGAACATTCAACATCACAAATACAATATTAATATTCAACAATAAAAATTATTAACAAAAAACTTTTCCACAATAATGATGGAAGGAAAATTTAATTCTTCATGGTTTGAATAAAAAGTTTTAATTAGTAATGTTTAGATAAGAAACTAACTTATATCATATTGACATTTATTTAAATATATCCAACATGAGGAATTGTCCTATTGTTTCCTGTTAAATACGGTAGGTATATATATATATATATATATATATATAATAATTGAAAAAGTTGATCTACCTATTCCATTATGCATGGTACATACAGCTTCACACTTTGTAACCGCCTCTGACAGCTAAGCATGTGACAAGTTGTCTGAGATAATGTTGAATATAAATTATTAATATAAAGACCCCACATTTTGAAGCAAATTGAAAATAAAATAAACATTTTGAACTACCCTTGCTTTTTGGAGTTATATATAACTATCCATCTTATCTAAAATGGAAAATTGAGAAGGCTCTATGACAGAAAAATAATAATAATAAAATAAAATTTACTATGACAGTGAAAAATTAAAGTGAATATGGAATGCAAGTAAGCATCAGCTCTGTTTAAATGGATTTAAATTTAATTTACAAGTTTAATCATTTCAGAGTCTTCAAATTTATAGGATGAAAAGGCAGGTGCTCGGATGAAATTTAAATAATAAATTTTAGAATAAATTAAACTTTTAGTTCCCACAATTTATTTTAATTTATAATTTTATTTTTATATTTTTTTATAATTAGGCCCTTCAAACTTATTTTTATTTATAATTAATTCCTTATCATAACTAATTTATATAATTTTATTTACAATTGTCCAATATAATAAATATTTATATATATATACAGTTATGTTATGATATAAACCCCAACGTGAAAATTACTAAAATAATCATAATTTAGATAATATATTTTAATGAATTTGATTTCATTATATTTATCTAAATATTTGTTTTAGACTGAAGTAGTTTGCATTTTAATAAATAACTATTTATTATTATATCACTATATAATTGTATAAATTTACAAATATTAATAATTTTGGATAATTGTAAACCAAAGTCTCCAAATTGATAAATATACAAAACTAATTACAGATAAAAATAAATGTTAAGGATTTATAAGGAAATAAAATATAAAGATAAAATTATAAATTTGAACAAATTATAAGAATTAAAAATTTAATTTAACCTAAATTTTACTTTTATTGTAGCTTGGATTATGAACTTCAAGGAAAAGTTTATCTTCTAGCCATGATTAGGAAGGTTAGAGATGAATAAATCCTTTTCCATCTGATTTTTAGTTTGGATCTAACCTTAAACAAATAGAGTTTACATTAAATAATTAAGTCTAAAGATAAGATTTGAACAAAAATTTAGGTCATTTTTTAATAAGTGGATTGAGCTTGAACTTATATGTATAAACCAATCTAATATGATTTGATCATATTTTATATTTACATATAAAACATTTTTTTAGATTATATATTAAATTTAGTATTTGATATTTAAAAATAATATGAAAATTTAAAGAGTAAGAATTTTTAGATAGAAATTATCTACCAAATCATAATTAGATATTATTAATAATATATTAATAAGTATTTTATTTTTATATAAATATAATTATTTATTATATATAAATTATTCAATATACACAAACAATTTAAATTGAAATATATTAATGAATTTAGATTAAAAATTGGGTATAGATAATTTTATTAAATATTTTTTTTTGAAAAAGATAATTTTCATAAAAAATAAGAATATATAGTATTTATCAAAGTGGCTTATAATTTAAAAATTAGATAATATATTATCAAAATTATTTAAATTTTAAATTATGTAACTAATTAAAATATTAAATTATTTTTAATTTTTATTTTTAATATTAATATTTAAATATAATACCACTAAATTTTAAGTTGAAAATTATTTCAATAATATTAAAATACTAAAATTTCATTATCTAAATAATAAATAATTTAAATATTAAAAATTTAAAATTAAAATATTATTTGATAATTAAAAAATTAAAAATTAAATAATTTAATAACAATAAAATGAAAAAATTAAAGTAGAAATTGGTGATAGATAATTCAAATAAATAATTATTATTAAAATAAATAAATATATAAATTTCATCCATAATTTAAATTGAAACAAGAAAAAAAAAAGAAAATTAAAATTTCTTCTCACTTATCTCTCGTAACAAGTGGAGCAAACTTATTATATATTAATACTAGATTGTATTGCATGTGATACATAGATTTGATTAATTTTATTTAATAGTAATTTTTAATATGAATTTAAATATAGACAAATCATCATTATATTTTTACCTATTAAATAATTATATAATTAATATAATTATATATATATGTTAATTGTTAATAAAGTTGATACCTTAATATTTCAAATTAACTAATTTTAAAAATATTTTTTAATATATTAATAGTCAAGTGAATCTATTTATAAATTATTTATTAAAAATTTTAAATTAATTATTGCATGCCAAAAAAATTTAATTATGTAATTAATAAGGGTTCATGAATTATTATAACTAATCTATTATCTTTAAGAGAATATACATTTTAAAAATATTTTTATAAAGTTTTAAAAATATTTTAAATTAAAATTGTGATAAATACTTAAAATAATAAAAATTTTGAAAATAAAACTATGAAATATCAAATTTTACATTTGATATTTAAAGATATTTTAAAATTTTAAAAAGTAAGAATTTTCAAATAAACATTATCTACCAAATCAAAATTAGATATTATCAATAATTTGTTGATAGATATTTTATTTCTATACAAATATTGTTTACTTGTATAAAAATTATTTAATATAGATAAAAAAGAAAATATTTTTAATGACAAGAAGATTGAAAAATTTAAAAGTTTTATTCATGATTTGAATTTAAATAAAAAAAATAAAATTAAAAGTTATTCACACTATTCCTCTGGTAACGAGTGAAAGACGCTCGTTATATATTGAGATATAGATAAGGGTGAGTATCACGATTATTATAATATTAACTCGCTACATATTGAGATATAGGTAAGGGTGAGTATCACGATTATTATAATATTAACTTGTATCAAGTGTAACGTACAGATTTAATAATTTTATTTGATAATAATTTATAATACGAATTTAAATTATAAAATTCTAAATATTGGTAAACCATCGTAATATTTGTATCTATTAAATGACTATATAATTAGTATAATTATATGTGTTTTAACTGTGAAAGAATATTATATTTCTTTTAATTTGATAAAGTTGTTATATTAATATTTCAAATTATTAAAATTTATCATTTGAATTTTTTTATCTTTTTAAGAATATTTTCTTAATATATTAATACTTAGATAATTTATTTATAAATTATTTTATTTAAAAAATTTAAATTAATTATTTTATGTCAAAAGATTTAGTTATTTGATTTATAAGAGTTCATGCATTATTATAAATAATATATTATTTGTAAAAAAAATATATTTTAGAAATATTTTAAATTAAAATTATAATAATTACTTAAAAATGATAAAAATTTTAAAATAAAAAATTATGAAATATCAATAATATTTGATATTTAAAAATAATATTAAATTTAGAGAGTAAGAATTTTTAGATAAATATTATTTATCAAGTCATAATTAGATATTATTAATAATATGTTGATAACTATTTTATTTTTATATAAACATAATTATTTATTATATATAAATTATTTAATATACACAGAAATAATTTAAATTAAAATCTATTAATGAATTTAGATTAAAAATCAGACATAGATAATTTTATTAAATAATTTTTTTAAAATAAATAATTTCTCTAAAGAATGAGATATATAATATTTATTAAAATAGTTTATAATTAAAAAATTAGAGCATATATTATTAAACTTATTTAAATTTTAAATTAGGGTACTCACTAAAATATTAAAATATTTTTTATTTTTATTTTTAATATATAATACCATCAAATTCTAAATTAAAAATTATTTCAATAATATTTAAATACTAAAATTTTATTATCTAAATAAATAAATAATTCAAATATTAAAATTTTAAAATCAAAACATTATTTGATAATTTAAAAATTAAATTAAAATTTTAATAATTTAACAACAATAAAATCAAAAAATTAAATTAAAAATTAATTATAACTAATTTAAATGAATAATTATTTTTAAAAAAGATAAATATATAAATTTTATCTATGATTTGAATTATAATAAAAAATAAAAAATTAAAATTTCTTTTTACTTATTTTTTCATGACAAGTAGAGCACACCTGTTGTATATTAATATTTGGGTGAGGGTGACTATTACAACTTTATATTATAAGAAAGATTTGAATGAAAATAAGTAGGGGGATTTTAATATTATTAGAAAGATATGAAATATTTTATTTATATTATATGTTTTATATGCATTATATGTCACAAATCTTAGTTATTAAGAATTAATATATAATAATTATATATATATTAAGTATAATATATATCTAAATATAAATATATCATATATATTTATAGGTATTAGTTATATTATTTATTAAAATTCTAAAATTGAACTTGAACCTCCCTTTTTTAAAAAAGGACTAAACTTAGACATATAATTTATGAAAAAAAAATACAAGTCAGATCGGACATAAACTATACAAAAATGCTTAGATATTAAAATAAGTTGTACTCAAAGCTCAACTCGACTTGATTTTTGCCCATCCTAATGATGGTTCGATGTGGTGAAAAAAAAAAAGTAATCATTCTACTTTATTGAAGCATCAAATAAAATATTTTTTTAAATATAATCTTTGTATGTCTTTTAGACACGTTATGACAGTTTGGACACGTATGAATCGAAGGAGTCAGGAGGGGCTCTAACTCCAAGTTTGATCGTGTACATTTTATCTAAAATTTAAAATTAAATGTAGTGTTAGTTTTCTTCCATAAATTTTAACAATTGTTTTTTTAATTTTTTGTAATTAAAAAACTTATAAGATATTTTAAATATAGAATTCATAAACTAGTATTCTATTCATATGTGGATTAATATATTCTTTTACTATAAGATTTTTATAATGTTTAATAATTTTAGTGTATTTTTAACATTTTCTTATATTAGTAAAATTTTAAACTCATAACATATAATTTCTTGTCTTTTCAAAATTTTATTTTTAAGTTTTTTTATAATTTTTTTATCCAAGCTCATAAATTTTACATACAAAGTTAAAGATTTTCAAATAACTTTTTATGTAATTGGTGGAATTACAATTCTTTGTATATTTTTTACATGTAAAATTTGTATAAAATTATAAATTTTTATGAAAAAACATACAAAATTTTGTATATAATTATAATTTTCCTAAAACTATTATAAAAACCTATAAAATTTTCAAATATGTATCAAATGCATTACCCTAATTTCGTACATATTAAAAATTAATTATCTAATAATATTCATAATTTGTTTTATCTCATGCATTTTGAATTTTGACCCCAACGTCAGAATCCAAAATTCATCATTGAGTAGGAAGCTGCAATGCTTTCCAATCCCAATGGAGTATTCTTAAATTAGACACCACGTATTAAGTATACACGTAAATGTATAGCAAAATAAAATGAAAATGTACATAAACTAGATTTGGTATATATGAAGCAGAGGCTAAAGAAACCAAAACCAAATTAAGCCCTCGTTTTTAGTTGCAGAGTTTCTCTTTGTCACGTAAACGAAAGTGGAGACATTATGATTAAGGCGTGCAATCTCACACCGACCATCCAGTAGATCCCAATCTTATCCCTCTGACATATATATTATAATTCTGTATCGAAGGATAAATCATATTCCCCCATATATCCTATGAACCGCCATTCTAGAGAAACACGAAAAAACATTCCCGTGGCTTTCCTCTTCCAATCAAAGACCCTCACCCACTCCTTCCATCATTTTTTTTTTAATATAACACAGTTTTTTACTTTTTTTTAATATTTTAACATTTAATAAAATTATGAAAATCTCTTTAATTTTAAAATTTATTTAAATTTTTCTTGAAACATAACAAAATATTATAATTAAATTTAAATTTAAATTTAAATTTTTTATAAATAAAATGATGAGAAAAATCATCATAAATTTAAATCAAATAATATAAAATATTTTAAACATTTTATGATAAAAATATATTTTAATTAAGTTTAAATGATTAAAAACATATTACGCTAACATTAAAATTAAAATTTTCTATTAGTGATAATTTAATCATTTAAACTTAATTAAAATATATTTTTAATCATAAAATATTTATAATATATCATATTATTAAATTTGAATTAAATAATTATTTTTTCTCACATTTTCTTGATGAAAAATTTAAATTTGTATTTAAATATAACTTTTTTATGTTTCAAAAGAAATTTGAATGGATTTTGAAATTAAAAAGAATGTCAATGTATTTGATTACGACTTAGAAAAGATCAATGTGTGTGTATATATATATATATATATATATTTCTTTTAAGTTATAACTTTCATATCCAATTGAGAATATTTGACAAATTTTTAATATAACTTTAGATGATGATATTATAATTTTTTATATATTTATTATATATAAATTTATATATACATAAAAATTATAAAATTTTATATAAAATTATTTACGTTACGCCAAATATAACCTGTATCTCTGTATCTATCTCTACATCCATCTTTTTTTTACTTCCTGGGGGCGAAATTTAGTTGGTAGAGGGATGAAGACAGTCCTTTACATAAAAAAAACTAGGAAGAGATATTTCATAATTTATGATACAAAAATTGTTACTCGAGTATGGTGGAGCTAAACTAACATGTTAGAATTATTAATAAATATAGCAATTGACATACATGTTGTACACTTCAAAATTATATCATTTTTTAAATTTAAGGGATTTCATTTAGGGTGCTAGGGAAAGTAGAGCACGAACCATCACTTCAAATGCTAAAAGAGGTAAAACATATGCTAAACGTGATAATTTTTTTTCATCATTTTTATTGGATTTTGATAATAATTCATACGCATATATAATGTTTTGTTGACATGGTTTGCAATTTTAGATGGGGATCTTTCGTACCATTTTTATTTATATTTAAAATATAAATAATTTTTAAAAAAATAAAACATCTTATAAAGGTCACTACAAAAAACTGTCGGGATTCCAACGGACAAAATCCGTTGGAATTCCGTTGGAATTAAAGCCAAACCCGTCGGAATTCGA
>JANHAO010001353.1:0-33599 GCA_026873985.1 Saraca asoca
TTGGTACTTAAAAAGAAGTAAAGCTTCCCTGTGGGATCGACCCGTACTCGCCGGTTCTGTGTTACAACTACGCCGTGCGCTTGCAATTATATTTAAAACGTACAGTAACTTTGCTGTTGCATCATAGATGTGACCATATCAAGGTCATTCATAGCAGGTCATTCCAACACCACATTGTAAGTCAAAGGGCCGTCTATAATTAAGAAATCCACCATAACAGTTACTTGATGGCCTAGGTCTCCTAGAGTGAGTGGGAGTCTAATCTGTCCCACCGGCACTATTCTATCTCCCGTGAAGCCGTAGAAGGGTCGGGCAAAGGATTTAACTAGCTGGTACTCATGCCTATCTGGTCGAAACATCCTTTATACATTATGTTGACGGAGCTGCCAATATCGACCATTATCCTCCACACTTCAACATTGTCAACTTTAGCTTGGATTACTATCACATCATTGTGAAGAGAGTGAATCCCTCGTGCATCTTCTTCTATAAACATGATGCTATCCAAGGCTACTTTAACTTTCTTTGCAAGTCTTTTATATTCCACATGACTCGTGAGTAGGAGTAGGACACAATCCATTGCTTGCACATAATGGTCGTGTAACCTGTTTGAGGTGCCAGCGATGTGAGGTCTATCATGAATAGTAAATATGGTCCTCAATGAAGGCATGTCCCCGTGCTTTGGGGTTTACCGGTGATAATGCTCTGTCGATTACTGAGGACGTGGGGGTTGTTGTCCTAAGGGTCTCACCATGCAATCCATCAAGCGACCTCTCTTGATGAGGTCCTCAATGGTGTCTTTTAGTGCCCAGCAATCTGAGGTGTTGTGTCCAACTCTGTTGTGGTAAGCACAAAACTTGTTTTGATCTCTCTGCCTGATTGGAGCTTTTAGGGGTTAGGGGCTCCCAAAGTCTTCGTTGTCCCTCGATCGTGAAGATCCTATCAAGAGTGTTTGACAAGACAGTGTAACTATCGTAGCAACCTCAGCACTGTGGCTGCCCATTTCTGGCCTTTTTTATGGCTTGACCTCTAGAGCTGTCCTTCTAGCTCTCGCCATTATTCCCGCTACCAGCTTTCTTCTTGCTCCGATTGAAGCCACAAGCCTCCTCCTTCCTGTTAGGTTTTTTTGGGCCAAAAGTTTCCTCCCACTAAATCTCTTTGGTGGCACGTTTATAGAACTCACCCAAACTCTTCATCGAAGACTTATATATGTCCTCATACAGCTTTCCATCCTTGTGAAGTCCCACTAAGATAGCTGTGAGAACACTCTCATCTGAAGGATTTTCCATGTTACTGACCTTGCATCGAAATCA
The DNA here is from genome assembly GCA_026873985.1 of Saraca asoca. Lineage (NCBI taxonomy): Eukaryota > Viridiplantae > Streptophyta > Magnoliopsida > Fabales > Fabaceae > Saraca > Saraca asoca. Next base: position 1,314 of record JANHAO010001353.1, read on the forward strand.
AGTAATGTAGTCTTTGAGCTATTTGTCTTTCCATTGAAAGACTGTCGCTAGGTGGCAAGATGAGGCAAATTATTTCTTCAGTGCCTTGTACTGGCTAAGGAATCTCACTTAGCATTCTTCCTAACTACGAATGTTGTGAGCTAGGAGACTCCTGAACTATGTTCATGGTATCTCTCTGAGAGTGGTAGGAAAGACTTGACACTTCACCAACGAGCTGGAGCTCTGGAGGTCCATTTGGACATTAAATGCATCCAAGTGGCTATATGGGTTGCTATCCCCATTATACAGTGGAATATTTAAGACCTTAAACCTACGAGAAAGGGGTTCTATTTCAATTTCTTTGGTGAATGGTGTCCTTTCCTCATAAGAGTCTTGATTGCTTTAGGCCACTGGTTTTTTTTCTAGCTGCTTCACCCTCTGAACTAGTTCTTCAAACACTAGGTCCTGATTTTTAGACTAGTGACTAGTGGTCCGTCGACTCCTATCATCTCGCTGATCGCGAGAATGGTGATCTAAGATTTTGCACCTCCAGTTGTGCTCGTGGCTAGGTGAGTAGCGGTCTAACCTACATCCATGGTCAGACTCATTAGAGCTTTCTTCTTGGTGCAAGCTCTTGTGCCACTCATCATCACTTTCATCTTTGCTAACTCAGTGAATCTCTGACCTTAGTCGGGAGTTAGAAAAGTGGATTGAAGTGGTTTACTGACGTTTGACTTTAATGGGCTCTTCATGTTAAGGTCCTCCCTTTGACACAGTGACTCTAACTTGTCTCTGCACGCCCTGGGCTTGTGCCTGGGCCAATGCTCTAATCATGTCTACCAACTCCCTCACAATATTTTCAAGAGCTTCCTAGTGCTGGTACTAAGTTTGGGCTCTGTTAACTTCAAGAGTGATAGGTTAGTGTGGAGTGGGAGGTGCCATGCCAACTACAACACCTATTGTAGGGGCAGCAGAGTTTCGTTGTAGCTATGCCTAACCTTCAAGCTAGCCAGCGTGGCTTCTGTGCTTCTAGTGACTTTTTCTCTTGCCATTATAGTTAAAACAGTGTGTCAAAGATTAAGAGAACGTAGTGGGGGCCCTCCTTCTAGCGCCAAAATTTTGATGGCAAAATCTGATCAACAAGTATTAGTCCGATATCACCCTAAATTGCAAGTTGAAAATGTGAGTTAATGGAAAAGAAAGAGTAAAGAGAGGAGAAAGAACAGTAAACACCATAAGCTTGTATCGTGGTTTAGCTAAAGCCAGTTTGACCTCTACATCTACGATGGATTGTATTAGCTTTGTGTGATGGTTTTTTTGAGTAATTCAATGAAGATATAGTATCAGTACTCTCTCACTATTTTGGTAGAGTATTTGTATGTAGTTTTTTGCTATCATGTTTTACAATGGTCTTTCCCCTATTTATAGAAGAAGGGAGGGTTATAAGTATAATTTGGCAAATAACAAAATGATTATCTTCATCGCATCGAGCAATAAATGCTAGCGTTAGATAATAAATGCTAAGCAAATCATTATCAGACTGTTGGGGGCTAATGTATCAGTTCTGGAAGCTGAGCTATTGGTTGGGAATATGTGCCCCCAACTGATGACTAGGCTTTCGTACTCGTGCTTAGCTCACTATCTTAGCGACCTAAACTCGTATTGGGCAATCTACTGGCCAAAGGGATTAATCTCGTCACTGGGTCCATCTAAAGTGAGTCTGCTGAAAAATGATCCGAGCACTGTGTTCTATTCAACGAGCTGGTGCCCTTCTTAGCGAACCAGATTCTCACTTCAACCTTGACATACGTTCTAAGTTTGCGGCTAGTGAGCTAATACCCCCACTAAGCGACCTCAATTGTCAGGTGATTTGGGCCCCCTTTTTAATCGGCTCAGCTTCTTATTGGGCCTTGGCTAGTTTATTTTGTATTGTCCGAAAAATACCCATAACAAAGTTCATATTACTTTATATGAGGATTAAGATGATTGTATTATTTCTATAGCTGCATATTTTCTCCCCCTAATATTGGAATTATGAAATTTATATCTAAACTTATATTTCAAGCTTTTCTTCAAGATCATCTTTATGCATAGTGGTGGACTAATAGAAAAATTTATTGCAAATTCAAAATTCTCTATGTGTAAAAAATATTTTGGTTCTAACAAAAGCCAATTATAATTTATTAGTTTGATGCATACAAACATGCAAAGAAGTATGTCTTATAACTTGAAAATAGGAATCCTTATTCTCTTTAAATAATAATGTAGCTAATAATTTATGACAATAAATAAGTTATTTTGTTAAATCATTTCATGTATGAACATGCTTTAACATGTTCAGCAATATTCTAATTGATATATAGTAAAAATTCATCATGCAAAATCACAAACTTTTTCATGACATATTTCTTAATCGAATAATATAAAAATTGTGTTATTACTCATATTCCTTAAGCAAGCAATTTTACAAACTCCAAGTTACCAGACGATAATGAACGTATGTGATTATCTGCTATTTTCATATAGTAAAATCATAAATATTTATATGGTCCACATAGTATAGAAAACATGAGATTTCACATCTTTAATCGGTGATAGCTTAATAAGCATTTTGCTTTAAGAATAAATAATCAACTATATTCATTAGATTGAAGAAACTTCTAATTCTCTAATAGATAACTATGTGAATCTAAACAATTTTTCGCATCAATATTGATTTGGAATAACCTAACCAGTCATGGCAAATAGATAAGTGACATTCTGGTCTACTATAACTTTGTTTCAATTATATTTATATTGCGTAGTGCTTATAGACTAAATCAAAAGATAAGAAATATTGCACAGAATGTAAGAGAATACAAATTTCTACTAGATTCTTCAATGTACAGCAGATATTTAAGCAATTTTTGTTTTGTCTCACATGTATATACATTCGTTAGAATATTAGAGAGATATATAAAAAAAATCAAAATAATATGAAAGGAGATTTCTCTTCATCATTTTTCCACTTCAAGTGGTAGGATGTATTTTTATAACAATTTTGATTGGAAAACTTTTTTGTGCCTTATTTAGAATAAAAACTTTTTATCTCCCATTACATTTACTCTAGGAATAAAATATAAAAATATTTTACATGAATATAAAAATCTTTATAAATTATTACATTAGTTTTAGATTATACAATATCAAAATTTTGTATAAACAAGACATTTACTTTTAAAAAAAAATGAGTATCAAAATTCCTTGGATGCTATTACATTCACTTCAAGGAATAGGATATAAGCTTTTAGGAATATCTTGATTTTAATCAATATATTATTTTATATGCAACTATAAATTTAAAATAATAGAGTATTTTAAGCTTCTTCTTATTAATACTTTAACCCCAATAATACATGAAAATAATTCAGAATATTTTGAAGTTTTTTTTTTTTTGTATTGTTGCTTCAGGAGCATGTTGAGACCTGAAATAATATAATATATTCTTTTCATGATGATTAACAAAATGGAGTAGAAAATTAAGAAATATATAATATCAAAAGTCAATAATATTCAATATTAAAAATAATAAGAGATAGAAAAATTCAACTTAAATTTTCTCTTTTTTAATTCAAGTCTCAATTTGCTATTAGATCTTTAAAGAACCTTAGAATTAGAAATCTTATATGTTCTCAATATTTCATATTGTTCATGTTCAATTATTCATAAAAATACTAAATTTCAAAGTAAAAAAATTGTAGTCAAGAATTTTAATACATTAAACAATCTTCATAAATTTTTTAAATTTCATATTAATAATCAGAAAAGTAGGAGATATTTACAATATAAATATTCATCTTTTCTTTTCCAATGAATCAAAAGTATTTCTTTTCTCTCAAGTAACATTATAAAAGACAATTTTGTTGCTTTTAACCATTACATTCAACAAAATATTGTAATCTAATTTTAATTAGGTATAGATAATATCAGAAGAACTCATAACTTAAAAACATGCAATATAACATATGAAGAGAAAAACATCATTAACCATTATAAGAATGAATTATAGAACACGAAAAATTAAGGGATTGATTAAAAAAAGCATAGTTAAAAATATATTTATAATTGTAAAAAACTAACTCATATATCATTTGTTGTAATGATCTCAAATCTGTCTTGCACAATTGTTTTTTCTTTTTGTTTGATTTCAATTCTCTCAATTTTTTTTATCATTTTTCTTTTACATTGCATCTGAGCTTCAAATTGGAGTTAAATGTTTAAATTTACATTATTCAACAATAAAACAAACCACATAACATTTTGTTAACTAGTGAAAACATACCCTTGAAATTAAATAACATCATGAATGTGGATTTAAAATGTTAAGAAACAAATATATGATATAATGATATTACAATAAGAGAAAGTAAAAAATAATAGATGATATATAAAATAGTAATATATGTCAAGGCATGGTTTCTACGTGATCACATAGAAAAAAATTATAATTTTAATTATTACAATCATTGTATTTATAAGATACATTCTCTCATTTAGGCATAATAAAAGATTTTCAAAATAACATATTCATCAAATAAATAAATAAATAAAAACCCTCTTAATAGAAACCGTCTCGAATCCAAAGAGCATAAAAACGGAATTTTCTTACCAAAAATCAAAATCAATAATAACCTTAAGATTTTTTATATATAACAAGTACTCATGACTCATGAATCCAATGACCATTTTCTACTTTGTATTATAAATCATGAGAATGACCACAAACACGCATTTTAATTATTCAAGTAAATATATAAAAAATAACTTTTTTTGCAAAAATTCTATAATGAAAAGAGTATAAACTCCGAAAAGAACGAATGCTAATGTATTTCACATCTATTGTCCATTAGAAGTAAAAAAAATCATATCATCATCACTACAAGAATAACAACAATGACAACAATAACAATAATAATAATAATAATAATAATTGTAAGAGATATATGAAAAGGTAACTATCGTGGTAGAAATTGTTGTCCAAGTTGTAACTTATGAGCAAAGCAGTGAATAAACTTTTAAGCTTTAATTCTAAATTATTCATTTAGCTTGAAAATAATTGAAGGACTTATTGTTAAAATAAGCTAGGGTTACGATAAACACTGGTAGAAATGTAATCATCATCACCACCATTGCACATGAAAGCTAATGTGAGGTTGATTGTAGCTAGTGTTGCTACATTGTGAATTAGGGTTCTAGCTTGAGCAAGTTCTCTTTCAAGTTTTTCTTCTAAAAAAAAAAACCCAAATAATAAAGATTTGTACTGATAATGTGTTATAAAATTGAGAAAGATATGAAACAAAATAAACTTACAATAGAGAGAATGTAATAGGGAATATAAATTTTTCTTTTTACCTTTCACTACACCATATACATGGACATATAAGTTCTATTTATATGCTTAGAAACATAAGAAAAGTCATGCAATTGAATGCTATGACATTAAGTATGATAATGGAGTATCAAAAGAAGGGAAAAGTAAATCATCCATTATTCAATGGATTTATAACAAATAAATGCCTTTGTTAGATAATATAAAGCACAAATAAAAGAAGAAGGGAGGAAATAAAAATTGATGTAGAAAATATGTGTGTAAGAATTATCACTTATCATTTTTTTTAAGAGCAATGTCACACTTACATTTATTATTTACACCTATCATTTACATTTTTTACATTTGCAATTAGATTCTAATGTGAAATCCACTATTTTATTAAAGAGTGTATAAAGGCTTGTTGGTACAATAATGATATAATTAATAATTAATTTTAAAATAATTGATTATATTAAATCTATTTTATATTTGATAAGATATTTAATAATTGATTATACATAGTTTATTTTTATTTGGATGATATTAAAGAAATTATTTTTTTAGCATTAAACCACTGAAAAGGAATAAAAAAAGAAAAAGAAAAGAGAGTTTTTGTTGTTATTGTTTGAATAAGCATAATAAAGACAAAGAAAAGAAAGGTGGGTTTGACATGAATACAAATATGAATGTTTCTCTTTTTGTAATCTCAAATAAAATAAAAATTATTTTCAATATTTTTTAATTTAATTAAAATTATTGCATATAATTTATTATTGAAAGTCCTTAAAGTACAATCAAACATCTTTAATAGGGAGTCAAATCGATAGACTAGATCAAACTAAAGGTTAGACTTGCTTTTAAATAGGCTTAATTTTTCATGGTCCAATTCAATTCTAAGATAAACATTTAAGTCAATTTTTTTTAAAAAAATGATTTTAAAATTTGATTTCTATTCATTTTCATTTTATGTAATTGGCTTTAACAGTCTCGATGTGTGTGAAGTTGTGATTCACGTAGACTCAACTTATTCAGGTTCATTTTTAAATAGATTATCAAATTACTATTATGATTCTATGAAAGTCCACAAATGATCCCTTTATTCTATAAGTCTTGATCTGTTTAACACCTATAATCTCTAAAAAAAAAATTATAATCAATCATTAAATCAATAATTAATTATTAAATATTTTAATCATTATATTAAATAGATATTAAAACTTACATTAAAAAATATGTAGATTTATATAATTTTATTTTTATTTAATTTATATCTTCTCATTTTCCTTTTAGTCATGTTCAGTTAAGTCAAGAAGAGATAGATATAGAATTTTTATATATAGTGAAATTCATAATTTCTTCTTTTTTTTTCTGTTATCGGATCCATGTTCTTTAACATGAAAAGAAAATAACAAAAAATAAGAGAAATTGTCACCCTTTCTTTCTCTAAAATGTCCTCACTATGCATCCATTATTATTAAATTTTTATATGGAATCCAACACTTTTTTATATAAGAAATTTAATAATTATAAATGAATAAATGAGAATATTGTGAAGAAAGAAAATATATATTTAACATTAATCTAAAAAGAAAGAGAAGGAACAAAATTCATTTTTATTTTTATTTATTTATCATTTTTTGTTTTTTTTTTCGGTTTCAGGTTATCACTCTTCGCAATGGGATTGCATACGTCCGAGCAGAAAGCTGAATGCATTGTATTCGTTCGAGAGGGAAGCTGAAAAGTTGAAGACCGTTAAATTAACATTTATGAATCTGACAATATACCCCAGCCTTTTCCGAAGAATAAGGAATCCAACAATGATACCGTCTTTTTTTATTTTCCCACTTTGCATGAAAGCCGAGAATATTTAAATATAAGAAATATAATAAATTAGTCAAACTCTTTTTTCATCGGATAACATCTACAGGTTTGTAATGTATTTTTTATACTTAGAGGTCACTGGTCCGTAGAAAGTTCAAAGGATAGAACAACTTTTCAAAAAAAAAAAAAAAAAAGCAGAGGATGACTGCATGATATTCATCATTAATTCAAAAAATTAGAGTAAAATTTTTTAAAAAGTCTACTTCCTATATTTTATTAGAAGTTATTTACTTAACTTTTTAAATAAGAAAAATTTTATATATTTTTAATGAAATAAAAATATAAAATTATTTTTACATAATTTAAATAATTATAATAAAGTCATTTTATTTTATGACTAATTTTTTAGTGATAAAAATATATTTTAATTATTTTAATAATATTTTCTATTTATAGTGAATCAAATATAATACATGAACTTATTCATTGAGAAATGATAATTCTTTACTATTAATCAAATAACCTTAGATACTTCTTATAAAATTCACAAGAGAATTTGTTTTTTAAAAAAATTTTAAAAATTTAATTTCTTATAAAAATTTATCTTTTATGTGAACGAGGCGATCCTTATTTCACATATCAGGCTAGGTCGATAACCTTGCTCGATGGTCGGGGGCCCAATTTTATGGGCTACACTTTGATGGAAAATGTTACAAACCAAATCCAAAGTCTGTTTAAGTGCCCACATGTCCTACTTTCGAATGGACTTCACATTAACTCAAAAGGACGATGGGCCACAAACAATCCAGAGTATGAATGGGCTCAGTTCATTGCCCTCTGCCCCGATCGACGTTAACTTGGTGTGACAAATAATTACTATTTTGTTTGCCAAAATAAAAAGTGGGTCTTCCTTTTATATGGGTGTTTTTTTTAAGGTACTTAAAATGGATAACAATCTCCGCCGGGAGATTGCGAATTAAAATTTAAGAGAAAGATAAATATAAAAATTATTTTTATATTAAAATAATAAATTTTAATAAAAAAATTATAAATTTTGTAATAAAAGTTATATTTTTATTTTTTTTAATTAAAACAATTAACAAATAAAAAAATTAAGAAATCCAGATCCACTCAAGATAGTTTGTATGGACATGCAGCTCAACGTTTTAAAAGTTTCATATTTTGCATCATTTTTATTACAAATTATATTTTGTATAAAAAATTGATATAAATTTACTTGATGGAATTATAATTATATATATATATATATATTTTTACATAAATTCTCTACAAATTACAATTTTTTTCAAAACAAAAAAAATGCCATTTTATATATAAAATTACAATTTTTTTTATGAAAACTTCGTAACAATTATAAAATCTCGAGTAATAATAGACTAATGTATTTATATCTTCGAGTAATGTAAAATTTTGTTGTCTAAATCATAAGTTAGAAGAACTTTAAAAACAAAATCATGTAAATATGTCATACATTCTGGTTTTCACTGTCTGCCTCATTAAACTTGCTAAAGGTGATAGAAATTAATATAGGTTAGCCTATGCTAATATTAATTCACATTAAGTCATTAGTCACGAGAAGTAAATTCTTGAAGCTATGATTGTTGAAAGAGATAAGGCGTAAAAAAAAATCAAATCAAATCGAGCTTTAATATTTTCAAACTCATAAATCTAATAAATGAATAAGTTTAAATTTAGATTTGTTTAATTTGTTGTTGTCACTTATTCTTTTTCATAAATAAATCGATTCAATTAAAATATAAATAATGATTATTCATAATTATCAAAAAATTTATATTTTCAATTCATCACTTTCAAAATTCTATTAAATTCTTTGTATCACTAAATTTATGTAAATTATGAAATTATTTAGCAAGTCATTTTACTTAAAAAAAATTATATAATAAATATTGAAACGAGATCACAAAATATAAAATAAAGATAATAATTATAATTATAGTATGATATTTAAAAATAATTATATGATATTATATGTTTTTATATCAATATATTATATATAAAATATAATATAATATATATAACTATATTTTAATTATTAATTTTTAAATGAACTATCTGTGAACTAAACAAATCAAATATTAAGATTTTCAAATTTGACTCAATTATTAATTAAGTTTATGTGTGGTGATGGAAGGCCCACAAACTAGATTTTTTTTTATAACAAAAATAACTAATCCATTAAACTTTTACACGTAAAGATCCTTCAAAAATATCAAATGTCACTTAAATAAAAAATTCTTATTAGACTCAATTTTTGGTTGAACGTAGAAAGGGACCAGCAGCTCTTTATACAGGCCTTAAGGAGATTTTTCATGATTCAATCAATCAAAGAGTCTTGATTGCCAGGAACTCTACTTAATTTATTCTTTCATTATCATTTTCATGTGATTGTGGGGTTACAACCTTTACACTTTTATGACCTCCATTATTATCAAGTCAAATTGAAGTTACTACTTTTTACTATACATCTTCCATTATCAAGAATAATTCCACGTTATCTAGAATAATTGTAAAAGTTATAACCTTCGAATAATCAATAGACAGTGGTGAAATAAATAGACAAATATTGATTATAAAAAGCCTCGTAGATCCAATATAACGTAATATACTTGTCATTTCTTTCTCAAGTCTTAGGATGAGATTTAGTTTTTAGTTGCAAATTAATGCTTAATTGAGCATAAAATAAAAAATGGGTGTTAAGTAAATCATTGACTTCCAAAATCATCTATCATCTTTATATTTTAAATTAGGGTTGTGATTAACAAAATTTTAAATAAATATAAAAATATGTAATCATTATAAAATAAAATTATAGAAAATTATAATTGTAAAACTTAACGCAATAATAATATTATAATTGCAAATTGTAATTCAAAATTATGATTCTTTGCTTTTAGTATATTGGAAAAAAAATATTATCTCCACAAACAAATATCAAGTAATCAAATAACACAGAAACATTTAATCAATTTAATGTACAAAATCCCAAACTTAAAAAAATTACAAATAAAAAAATATTTTATATCATTAACCATAACTTTGTAACACCCTGGTCATTATTTCTGTTTGTCATGACATCTCATCAAATATTATATTCCAATATGTTGTTGTCCCAATCTCTAGAGATCGTAACATTATATCTCTCTCAAATATCTTGTGGAAGTGTCTTCCTTTTATCACCATCATCAAATACCTTCACATCTCTAATACCATCTATTAAACTACAAACAATTAGAAGTTAAAAGCCACCGACCATAGAAATGAAATAAAGTGCCCTCAAAAGATCTCAAAAGGAGCATTTCCATGCTTGTTTTGGCATTTAGATACTTTGATTTGGTGGATTGATCAGACAAATCTTTTCACTCAGAAAATGAAGAAAGCAACGAGGGGCAAATCTGTTGCGAAGCTTTAGGTGACCAATAAAAGTTCAATCTGTCGTTGATAATGCTGGAATCCTTAGCCGCCCTTATCCATCATTTGAAAAGATTAAATGTATAATATTTTTTTCTTTAATCTGTGCATTTACTCTCTCACGCAAAACTTCATTTGTAGGTTTAAAAATTTTATAAGTGTTATATAAAAGTTATAAAATTGTGATTTTTATATAAAATTTTTAATTTTTCACAAAAAATTATGTGCATAGATTTCATGCAAAATAAGTATACAAAAAATTGTAATTTTATAATTCAAAGTTGCATAATTTTTTTCTAAAAAGATTTCTAACTTGACTATAAAAATTACAAATTTTTAATGAAATAGTTGCAGAAAGTATAAAAATTTTTAGGAAAATTTGTTAGAGTAAATATTTATAAATTTTTTTTTAAGTATATATCAAAGTGTATGTAAGAATTTTAATGGTTTTAAGCATTAATTTCATTGTTTTTAAAAGAGTTTGAATCTACTTAGTGGAGAAATTATGTATATACATTGTTGAATTCATTGAATGTTGAATTATAAATGAATTATTTCAATGTTATAAAAATAAATTCATATTTTAATAGTCATGAATATTAGGTTTGGTGAATATGGATAAAAATTCATGAATAAAATGCAGATTGTTATAGTTAGTGGTACTCCTACATTGGAGGCAAAAGGTCTTGGATTTTCTTATAAATGCCTCTATCGGTCTTATAAGTGAGGCATGTAAAGATATTGCTTGATTAAAAGTAACAAGCTAATCATTTGTAGAAAATTCTTATTTTTTTATTACTTTCTTTATATCTCTTGACTTACATTGAAAAGGATGCACTCCACATTTTTAGATAAGGTTTGTGATTTGAAAACTCGTGATTAAGGAGGAGGTTTTTACCTTTACAAGGGTTAAGGAGAATTGTCATCCCAAAGGAGATGTTATTGAGTTGCATGTCATATTCCTATGGCAACATCCAGTAACTTATTTTGATTATTTTTTTATTATTTTCTTTATTTTATATTATATGAGAATTTGTTATTTCTTATAATTACAAATGATTACATGATATATAATTCTCGTATAATTTTGAAGGATATAATTTTGTGATTAGTTTTTCTTTATCAATTGCCTATAATGTTGTTTGTTCTAAATGACAAAATCCCCAATAGATAATGTAATTATTGTGTTTTACTCTTGATTACATATTTGTTTTTATATTGTGTAATAATTTTATTATTGTTCCATATTTTGCTAAATCCTTATTGGATAATATGGATATATGAGTATTTTAATTTTATATTATTTTTTAATTATGGTTTTATATTTCGCTAAATTTCCAATGTGTAATGTAGAAATATGTGTATTTTGATTATTTAATATTTTACTATTATTTTATATTTTGCAAAATCCCAAGTGAGTAATGCAAATATATGTATCTTTTGATAATTCTTATGAATCCACACTGGATAAGTGGGAATTATTAAGTTTTTTAAAACTCTATTTTTCCTTATCATGAATCCTCAACAAATAAGTGATGGTTTTAAAGTAATATGTGTTGGGAATCTCTTTTCCAATACCTAGTGGTAGATTAGTCTTTATTAATCTTCTCAAATCTAGTGTATTAGATGGTACTAATTATGTAGATTGGGAATAAAGAATTGATATGCTAGGGATCTTACATGATTGTAAAAATATTAGTTCTGTGGAATATGCATGTGTCTTTCCTTAACCAATGACTAATGAGAATGATATAGTTGGTGATAATAAATAGTATGAAAGGGACTTGAAGAGTTGTAATAATTGAAAAGTGGTTATGAACATTTCCAAATCCTATGTTTAAATTATACTTTTAATTGAGAAAGTAAGAGCAACATGAATTGAACCCTTGACCTCTGAGTTGAAGAAGATCTAATATTCTATAAAGTGATAGTGCACTATAAGAAAAATGAGGTTTAGCGATGGAAATATCCATGACTAAAATAAAAAAAAATCCACCACTCAATACTTTATTGACAAAATTTGTGACAAAACACTGGATGTTAATAAATAGTGCATCGGTAAAACAATTAGTGATGGAAATTGCAATTTTGACAACATCCATCACAAAATTTGTCATTATTCCTTAGAAAAAAAGAGACGACAAATAGATATTTAGTGATGGATATGTCTGCCAATAACTTTCAAAAAAACACTATGTAATGACGAATATTCCATTCATAAGTCATGTTTGTTTTAAATTTACTGACGGAATGATCTATCACTAAATTGTCTATCACTAATTCTATGAGTAATATCATAATAAATTGAAAATTATTCAGCGACTTGCTGAATTTGTTTTGCCTATAATTCCATTGCTAAATCTGTTAGTAAACTAGAAAAATATAGAAAATTACAAGTCTCACCTAACCCTTTTCTATTGTTAATTCTGTCACAAAATTGGGAAATTTTTTTTACATTTCTTGTTTTTGTAGCAAACCACCTGACAAGTAGTCTACGAATTCCAATTCAAGTACAAAACACTTCTATATTTCAAAGTTTTAAATTCAATTTATTATATATTAATTCACACATTTAGAAACAAAAAAAACATTAGTATCTCAACCAATAAACTCCTATGTTTTACAAATTCAACACATAGCAAACATAACCTAATTTAAGATGGAGAGTTGGATTCATCCTATGGAATTTCTTCTTCATCTTTCTCGATCTTTTCTCTATCATCTCCTTCTTCTCCTCCTCTTTGTTTTTGTTATCTTTCTCTTCTTTATCATCTTCTACCATATTCAAATAATTATGAGGAACTAGTGAAGAGTCACCAACTTCTTCAGGAGCACCCAAATTATCCCTAAGTGAAAAAAGTTCTTCATTGTCCAAGATAATTGGCAATTAGTTATGTTTTTTATCATCTTAGAATGCATTTATTATATTGATTTTTGGGTCATCTATGATGCTCCTTTTCATTTTGATGACAACCAACTAATTAACCCGCTCTTTTTGACGACATAGGTATGGAGTATAATATATTTGCACAGCTTATTAAGCTAAGATGAAAGGATCAATCTTATTATATCATCAATTGGCACAAACCTTAATAATGTCATATTGTTTATGGAATCTTGTTCCTTTATTAAGAATTGGATCTAACCATTTATAATTGAATAAAACTAACTTATGGTCTGATAATCCACCATAATCCAGATCAATCACTTCTTGAAGTTTAACATAGTAGTAATTTTCTAAGTGTTCGCCCTCTGAGCCCTTAACACATACACTAAAATTGGAAGTCGAATTATGTTGACTCTATTGTTTGGTGTGAAATTTATATCCACAGACAAAATACATAGGTCATGTAAAAAAATTTCTTTTCAGACCCTAAGCTATATCAAGGATTTTTTAGTCAATGAGCATATTGTTTGAATTTAAGACCTATGTCAAAGTATACATACACAGAAAATTAGTTAATTAAGAAAATGATTATTAAAGGACGTAAAAACCAATGAAGGAGAATAATAATTAATTTCATAATTACAAAACTACGAAGTAAACTCATTTTCAATGCACATGTTCACGTCCTTGTCGTTCATATATAGTGATGAATAGCATATAGTTTCGTTAAATATGCTGCAAATGACATTATATCATTAGAACATGAACCAACCATGATTTACTTAGCATGTATTTTGAGGCCACAAAACTTACTTTAGATGTAGTTGGACCTCATCACAATTGAGCAAATACACATGTCATAGCCACAGTGTATTCTTGGTCTGCCAAACAATGAGACTTACATTCTTTTGATGTGCGACCAAGATAATTAAAGATAGAACAATCATTCTCTATACTCCGCCATCATCATTCCTTGGAAGTCTAGTCCTCTTAGAATGCACATGTGGTTCGAAATAGTGCTAACAAAACATGGAAGTCTCCTCAATGATATATGCCTTGCAAATAAAGCCTTCCACATCGATTTTGTTTTTTACCTTCTTCTTTAATGTATGAAGGAGCCTAATAGTTAAGAACTTAAATTAGTTCACAATAGAAAATGAAACTAGTTAATTTAGTAATAAATTAATTAGTTTAACTACCTTTCAAAAATGTACATCCAATGGTATTGGACAAGACCTTCTACAATTGCTTCATATGGTAAACGTACTGGAGTGTCCTCTATTGAATAAAAGAAGGTAAGAGGAAATATTCTTTCTAACTTGCAAATTACCTCATGGATATTTTGTTCTATTAGCAATAACTATTCTTCACATAATGTGCTTAAGCATAAATTTTTGAAAAACAAACTTAGCTTAGTTGTTGCATTCCAAATAAGATCTTGTAAAGTTCTAAACGCAATTGGAATTAATCATTCCATAAAAACGTGACAATCATAGCTCTTCATCCTACTCATCTTACCTTCTTTCATATCCATACATTTAGCCAAGTTTTAAGCATAATTGTCTAGAAGTTTTAAGTTTTTAATCCATTCACACACTATTTTTTTTACTCCATGTTAAAAGTGTATTATGCCTTCGACTTCAACATTCTCCCATTGCCTTGTTCAATGAGCTTATGTTCTCTATACTTGCACAACTCACCTAAATCTATTTTGGCCTTGACATTATCCTTTGTTTTACATACCTTTAATGTCTATCACTATATTAAACATATTGTCAAACACATTCTTCTCAATGTGCATGATATCCTAATTGTGGTGAATAAGCTTTGTTTTCCAATAAGGCAACTCCCAAAAGATATTTTGCTTTGTCCAATTATAGAATACTCCATAGCTTTCATTTTGAATTGCATGACCTTCATCTACAACTTAGGTATATTCATGACCCTTCTCAGAGTTCATTGTCATCCAATCTAAAAGGTGGAAATGAATTCTCAATCCTATTTTTTCTGAAAGCCTTTTTATTCTTTCTATATAGTTGATTCACAATTAATCTATATTTATGACAATAAAATAATGAAGTCTTCCGACCATATTTTAAGGTGAAGATTTTAGAATGTTCTATACAAATGGGACATCCTATCTTGCTATAAGCTGCCAATTGGACAACAAATGTAGGGAAGCCATTGATGGTCTATAATAAGACAACTCTTAAAATAAAATTTTGTTTCAAGGAGATATCATATATATGTACATCATCTTCCCGAAAACATCTTAAGTTCGTTTATTAGTGATTGTAAGAATTTTAAATAATTTCAAATATTAATTTCATTAGTTTTAAAAGATTTTTAACTCATTTAGTAGAGAAATTCTAGATTCATTGTTGTATTCTTTGAATGTTAAATTATAAATGGATGATTTCAATAATATAAAATAAATTCATGTTTTGGTGGCTATGAATAATGAGTTTAGTACTTGAATGTCAGTAAAAGTTCATGAATAGAATGTTAGTTATTGTGACCAGAGATCTGCCTAAATTGGAAGCTAAAGGTCTTAAACTCTTCTATAAAAACCTCAATTGATCTTACAAGTGAGACATGCAAAGATGTTGTCCAACTAAACTTGTAGAAAATTCTTATATTCTAATTATTCTCTTTATATTTCTTGACTTATATTGAAGATGAGGTGCTTCACATTTTTTAAGAAGCTTCATGACCCTTAATAAGGTTCATAACTTTTGGAGAAAACTCATGACTAAGGAAGAGGTTCTAATCTTATAAGGGATAAGGAGAAATGCTATCTACATAAAGTATTATTGAGTTGTACATCATATTACTATGACAACATCTAAAATCCTACTTTAATTATTTCTTTTATTATTATTTTTTATTTTATATTATATGTGAATATTTTATTTCTTATTGTGCAACCCTTAAATTGACTAAAATTTCAAATACATGAATAACCTTATAATCTTTTTTTTAATACACCCTTAAATTGACTAAAATGTCAAATACATGCATAACCTTATCATCTTTTTTTTTTTAAAAAAAAAAAACCTTATACTCTCCCTCTGAACATAATGATTATCATTTTTGGAAATAAAAAAAATATTTAAAAGTTCCTGTATCTCTCTGTGAATGCTACTTTAGCAACTAGCTCTTCATCTTCATCCAGTTCAAAGGGGCAAAAATATAAACAATATTATTCTTGTATTCACAACTATGCATGATCTTCCCTTAAAGAAAAAAAAAAAGAAAGGGAAATAGCCTGAACTCAAATAAAGCCTATGTATATTACGTAGAGCTATCATGATTAAAGATGTAAATTGTATATTTGATGATATAGCTGCAATACTTTTGTATTAGACTGGATTAATTTGAATCACATTAATTTATATTTTTCATAATATAATTATAACTGTATTTTAAATTTTTGGCTATGACTAATAGTTCTCAACGTAAAAACTAGATAATTTCAAGCACCATTTGGGTAGTCGTCTGGAATCCTTTTTGCTACAACTGGTATTAACCTTATATTATATTAGTAATTATTAATTTATGTGCACTATTAATAACATTTTTTTTATTTCCTTTCTTGTGTATTTATTAGTTAATGTATTTATCATGGTGTATATATATTATGTATAGAAGAATTTCTCTGTTAGTTTTTCCCTGTTTTTTGCTATTGATCTGTATTTTTTTTCTCTTCCTTTTTTTTTCTGTAAATTTTAGCTTTTATAGAAATTGGTTTGCTTTCCATTGAAATTTATCAATGAATCATACATTATCCCTCCTGATTCGTTAATGTTTTGTTTAGAAGAGATAAATTTGTGAAAAAAAAATTGATTCTTTTTCTCTTTCAACCATGAAAGAGGTATTTGAAAAGGAAAATAAAAAATAAAAAAAACACGCACACATTCTTTTTAATCTTATGAGCAGAAGAAGATGAGAGGAAGATTCATGTATTTGAAAGAAAAATGGATTTCTTTCTTTCTTTCTTTCTTTTGAGAAGGGTATAAATGAGAAACCATATTTTATTTTAACATTCTTAAACTCTATTGATTACAATGGAGGTCTAGTCCAATTTTGAAAACGAGGAATGTTCGTGTATTTATTATATCTTGAAGGAGGTAAGAGTAATTTACATAATAAATTATATTATATTATAATTGAGAAAATCTCAGTGATATTAATTAAGATCAAATACAGGAGAACCCTCATTTTCTATAAACAGTAAACAAAAGTCTAAAATAATGCTTGATGAAGAACAAATGAAAACATAAATAGACAATGTATTTTTGGTTCATAAGTAGATTCTAAAGATTTTATTTGCTACTCTATTCTCAGCTTTGATTAATTTTTGTCTTTTCTCCAGAGTTTGCTGGACAAAGATATTTATCTCAATTTTTTGTACGTGCAAGCAGCCAGCCTGCTATACCTTATATATATATATCTTATGCTTTCCATTAATTATGGTCAATGAATAATTTTCAAATACAATTTGATAATTAACAGGCTAACTAACAAGTTAACATATGCTGTAATTAACTCAGAAATATAATTCAATTAATCAGTCTGTCTTACACACAACTGTGTATATTTGAAACTTTCCAAGCTATCTAGTTCAACTTTATATATGACAAATTATCAAATCTGGTTTCTTAAGAAGAAAAATGGCATGCATTGTAAGTTCAGAGCCACATATTAAGTCCAAATAGGCAAACAAGTTGGATTACATAATCTAAGAGATTCCTATTTACTTACCTAGATAATTGGATCCTTAATCTTTATCTAATATCTATAATCTTGATTGATTTTTCTGGGTTTGTTTTTCTCCATGTGCCCCCACCCCATTTTGACTTCAAATAATTAGTTTTTGATCATTGCTTGCTCAAATTCATAAGATGCTTCTCTTGTGTCTAATAAGACAAATTAATGAATTGCTTGACGTAACCAAATTCAAGTGAAAATTTTTAAAATTCTTTTTTTTAAAAAAAAAAATTAAGCAATTTTTCCAAATCATGCAGGCCAGTTGTAATTAACCCAGCTGTGAGAAGCTATAATATATTAAGATTCTTAATTTTTTTTCTGCCTTTTCAGGTATAGCTTAATTCAAATTCTCCTAGGTAGTCCTGCAATTATGTTTTTAACTATTTTCAATATATATATATATATATATATATATTGAAGCCGGTGCTATATAATAGTAAAAGATTTGGATAATATACTGAAATTTAAATATCTCGCCTATAAAAAAAAATGGATTCTTGGAGAATCCAACTAATTCTGGCTGATAGATTTAGTTTTTCTTCAATAAAAATGAGTAATTAATATTGTTTATGAACACATAATAAAGGGCTTTTTGATTTTCTTTATTTATATAATAATCTCAGTTTAAATGGCTTTTCTAGAATGATGAAGGTAGGTGTTTATAATCTAATTAAGAATAGGAGCTTATGAATTAGAGAAAAATCAAATAACTGCCTTTTTGTCTATCTTAGAAAAAGACAAATGTTAGATTGCATTGTAGTGCGACCACCCTACACAGAGGCGCATCCATGAAAAGATCACAACTCACAAGCACTTGCATTGCCCATCATTTAATAGAAATTAAAGAGATCTTTGAACAATTAGGTAGAACTAACTGAACTAGTCATTGATCTCGGAGATGACCACCATAGATATATCATCAGTCTTTGTGGCAATCTCACAAACAGATTATGTGCACATATAACAATACTTTTTTTTCTCTTCTTTCGTTAATTTTGTTTTGCAAATAATGTTTATGAAAGACCACTAGGCCAATTTGATATTCTTAATCACATGTATTGCTCTTAACATATATATCTATTTCTCTTATACAAGCAAGCGAGTATATCAATTTATGACTTTTTTTTCATAATATAATATTTTTAACATTAACTTGTTGAGATATAAGTAATTATATTATTGATTGTGCATGTCAGAATTTTGAAAAGTAATAAAAATGCAATCATACAGATGATATTTAGCTGGAAGAAACAGGTGTTTTTGTTGCAATATAATGGGAGAGGTGATATCTACATATTACTATATACTCCATAATGTTATAAATTAATATACATGTGAATATTAAATATGAGCATTGGGTTGTAAAGTAATGGTGCAACAAATTAGAAGGCAGGAATTCCAACATTGAGGCAAGAAATATAGGACAGATAGCTTGATTCTCGCGCATCGAAATTGTTTGTGAAAAGAATACATTGGACTTGTATACCTAATTAATGAATTCAATATATGAACAGCAAGTTGACGTAAGAGAATTTCTCAGTATATATGAATCACCAATTAAATCTGCATCAGCTGCAGGAAACGACAAGGAGGAAGTAAGTACAGTTCATGTTTGTATAACACTATATTTATATGGGTAAATTATAGTTTAGTTGGTTTTAGTTTGAGTTTATTTCAACATAATCTATTTGTAACTTAAAAAAAAATGATAATATGACCATTTGTGGTCTACTTTATTAATATATTATCCATTAATTAAATTTTATTTATTTATTTTATAAAAATAGCAAGTAAACTACATTTGTACTTTTTTTTTTCTTCTTTCCCATTAATCATATATACATTCCATCAAATGTAAAATACCTCCTTCAATTTTGGATGATTAGATTTTATCATCATTAACTTTGAAAACTTAGTAATCAAAATCTTAAATTATACAAAATCTAGAATTAACACCGATCATTTATTTAATTAACCATTTTATTAAATTATATAATTTTTTTGATAAACTTTTTGAACAAAAATCAGAATATTATTATCTGTTAGTTTATCATGTCATTTTTTCATACATAATTTATCAACTCATTTCCAATTATTTAATTAAAATTCAATATATCTAATTTAATTTCTATTAATTACATAATATAGAAATTATGTGAGAAAAAATAACGTGATAAACCAACATATAATAGTATTATGATTTTTATTTAAAAATTTTATGAAAAAATCACATAATTTGATAAAATAGTTAATTAGGTGGATATAAGTGTTAATTCTAAATTTTGCATATCGTAAAGATATGATTTCCACCTTTTCAAAATTGATGGGGGCAAAATCCAATCACCTTAAAGTTGAAGGAGATATTTTATATTTTTTTCATGAAAGTATAGGAGTCATTAGGTTTATATCTTAGGGGAAGTTGAACTTATCATGAAGTTAATTTCCTTATAAATTTCTTAGGAAATGCTCATATTTATTTGGTTAACAACATGAATTAAAATTCCTGTAGGAAGTTCTATTTACCTAGGGGAGAGTAGGTAAGCAACCTCCTGTCTTATTTTACCAATTAGTGATCAACTAAATAACAAACTCATATACTATTTCCCAGCAAGTAGTACTTCCTATGTAACTTTATGTCAACT
Source organism: Saraca asoca (assembly GCA_026873985.1). Classification (NCBI taxonomy): domain Eukaryota; kingdom Viridiplantae; phylum Streptophyta; class Magnoliopsida; order Fabales; family Fabaceae; genus Saraca; species Saraca asoca. The sequence goes on from JANHAO010001353.1 coordinate 22,213, forward strand.
AGACAATCTTGTAGTGTAATATGTTAGAATATCATATATTAGACTACCATAATTTGGACTATTTGTTTAATTGAATAATTGAATGTCAATAAAATATCATATAATAGGCAAGTAAATGGTGATAATGTAATTTGGCCTTTATTAACACTTAGACCTATTATGGATATCATATGTGAGCCTTGTAATTGAGTATACGTTGATGGCTTAGCTAGTCCAGTAGGGTTTCAATAAGACAAGCCCTTACTTATACCTTAAGCAGTGTTGTAACCACCCCTTAAGGATACATAATTGTTTCTATCTCCCTCTCTATTAGGGTTTGTGAAAAGTGAACCTGACTTAGAGTTATGCATATGGATTCTCAATTAGCATTAAGTGTATAGTAAATTTTTTAGTTCTAATTATTTTTACACAAGTTTTATGCTTTGAAACATAATGTTAGAGATTATGTTATTGGCTATTTTGTTATTGTAATGCTTGTAATTAGTATTAGAACCAATTTTTCTATTATGTTACAAGGCTAAATTTTTACAAAAATCCTATTTAACAATTTTGTGTGCTTGAATTGTTGATAAATCCATAATTTATAATGAGAAATATTATAAATTTTATATGAATATTTTTTTGTTTTCTGTGTTGATTTTTTTCATAAATTAATTATGAATTTTTGTCAATTTTAAGATGAAATCATGAATTACACTAGTCTAGATTTTCTGAAAAATTGCATTTTCAAATTTGCACTATTTAAAGTAAAATTATTCAAATTAATTTGTGTTTTCCTCTCAAAATACTGTAATGTGCAAAATGCACGAATCAATTTGAATAAAACTTATCAGAGAATGGTATTTTAAATGAAAATTTCAAATTTTATCATGGTTCATGTCTTTTTTGTCAAAATTTGATCTAGTTTTTAAAGGTTTGTTCAAATTGATTGATGATTAAGTATTAAAATGATAAAGTAAATAAAATCCCTAAATCAATTCGACAAAAAGCAAACTAAAACTGCACTTTTGCAAGAAAATTTTGGGTAAAAATGCCTAGTCGAGTTTAGTATGATTTTGAATGAAATTGCATGAAAATTTTTCAAAATTTGCCAAATTGATTGAAGGATTAGGTGTAGCAAAATTTGGGGAAATTTTGAGTTAAGATGGTCGAATTTGAGAAAATTATAATCAGGTCAGCTTAGGTAAAAAACAAATAATACGGACATGAATAGCTTGAGACCGAGTGAAAAAGAAGGCTTGGGCCAACGACGCTTCTCACCCACGAGCACAAGAGATGTGCGCATGCCATGCATTGCCTTGCCAAGCTTCGTTCATGGTGTTGATTACACCAATGGCTTGCACTCTTTGAGGCGGTTTTTATGAATATTTTTTCAGATATTTCTAGAAATAAAAATATTTTATTTAAGTGTTAATCTTGCACCTAAAAATTTTACTATATGATTTCTACATATTGGATTATAGTATGTAATTTTTCTAAAAAAATTTTATGTTATTTGATTGTTATTTGAATTTTGCATGTTTATATGCATGAAATTTGGAATTTACTCATATTATGCGATAAAATTTTATGTAATTGTGTACTCATCTATCATAGGACCCAATTGCATAAAATTTTTCTAAAATAAAATTTTGATTGTATCAAGGAGAGTGTTATATTAGTAATATATATACCTTATTGATGTAATATTATTAATATAGTTTGTTAATGATAATGTGAGTATTATGATTACTTGTTATATTTTTTAAAATTTTGAATACTCTGTTGGTGTCAAGTTTTAAGAACGTAATATTTAATTCTTGTATTATATTATGAAACCTTAAATACCCTACTGGTATTGAGTTTTATAATGTAATACTATTTACAATTGCATAATTTATGTTTTATGAGAAAAATGATAGCATAACTATGTTAAACATGCATCTTAAAAATTTATGATGAATTTTATAAACTATTACTTCCTCAATCTTTGTTATCTATATAATTAACTTCCATGAAAATAGTGAATAGGATCAATTGTGAGGACTGGGCTAAGCTGTTGATATCATATACGACAATCACTAACTTGGATTTGACATTAAGAAAGGTTGAGTTAACAATAGATGATAAGTCTACTGCTTTGCAAATAGCTCTTCATGAAAAATAGATACACTCTAATAAAGTGTACTCGATAGTTATGACATATATTAAGGATAAGACCATCAAGAAAAGTATTACTAACTCTCCAAATGCCAAAGCATTTATGGACTCTATAGCTAAAAAGTTCGATAAGGACAATAAAGGACATTACCTCTCATTACTGGAGAAAATGGTATGTCATGATGTTAGTGGAGTTCGTGGGCATATCATGCCGGTGCATTATTACAATCAAGTGAAGGACATGAAAGTGGATTTGGAAAATAGTTACTTGATCTAGCATGTTTTGGAGTATTTTGTAACTCTAATTGATATTCTTAAGGCATCATATCATACTTAGGAGGATAAGCAGACTACCAATGAGATTATTTCTAGTGGTAATAAAGTAGAAGAAGATATGAAGAAAGGAAAGGTTACTGTGCTTACTTTATTTCACATGAATCAAACATTGAACGTGGGAATAAGTCACATCTAAAGGATAACAAAGGAACCTGATTTTGAGAAGAAAGAAAGCTAATATGAATGTGTAACACTATGGAACATGAAGTTTCCACTAACTCCAGTGTATTTTGAATCTAATATTGTAGATATTTCATCAAATACTTTGTAGTTAAATGCATATACAACCATTTACACTATAAAATTCATTATCGGTACTAAGAAACAAAAGGACGTCAAGTAATAGAAGCCGATAATCAAATTGGAAATGGTGAAAAAGTGCAAGATAAGTTTATAAGAGTAATTGCCTCAAATTTATCTTCTAGTCATGTTTTGGAGTTAAGTGACATTGCTTATATACCTTCAACGAGGAGAAATAGATTTCAATTGTTGCTTTAGACTTGTGAATGCAGTTGCTTTTAGAAATTGAAGAGTTAGTTTGTTAAATAAAAACTATAGTTAGATACAAAAAGGGTAAAATTGATGTCAAATCTTTAATGTTATGGTATAAGCATCTAGATGATATCTTCGCAAAAAAGGTGGAGTAATTGTTAAAAGAAGAAATTCATCATGACCTAGAATTTTCTATTTTAGTACGTGTCTTGACTGCATCAACGAAAAACTCTTTGCTAAACCTAGAAAAGGAAAAAGACCAGAAGACTAGATATCCTAGAGTTAACTCACACTAATGTTAGTGGACTAATTACACCGAGTGTCATGGGTGGACAATGATACTTTACCTTTATCAACATTTATGCAAGTTTTGGCTAGGTGGAACTCCTCATTAATAAGATAGAATTCTTAACACACTACTTGGCTGAGTGGAAATGGAGCAGAAAAGAAAGAAAATTTTCATTATGCATAAATTACGATACAATTTCCTCTGCTTGGCTAGGACGGAAATGAGGAGAAGAATGGAAGTTAGGTGGAAAAAAAAAAGTGGGACCCACGGGCAAAACTTCCACACAAAACTAAGGGGAAAAGGGCAAAAATTGCATAGTGTAACTCATTCCATCTTCTTCTTGCCCAAGCTCCATTTCATTTTCACTCTACTTTTTCAAGCGCACCAATGTAAGCAGTGGCCACGTCCGGCGTTCGGTCACCCATTGGCCTCCTTCCTTTCATCTCCCGCCAGCTACGCCGTCGGAGAGCCACCAGTGGAGCTCCATTTCCAACTGCATCTCCGCACTGCCAGCAGCGTCCAATCATCTGCCGAAGCTTCTCCTCTTATAGATCGACCGGCTCGAGTGGTCTCCAGAGCTCATATCCGCAGGTAAGCTGTCTTATTTCTCTTTTTTCTAGCTAAACTGCACTTTATCTCTTCTGTAAGGTTGTCGGTGATGAGTGTTGAGTCTGGCATTTCCTGCCATTGGTGACAGTCACGGCTTATTCCGGCCACTCTTCACCATTCACACTCTGCAGGAACCAAAAAGAAAAAAATATGGTTGAAATTAATGTAAAAAAAAAATATTGTCCATGTTGTTGCTGTGTTGTATTTTGTAGATGCTGCCTGCTTTATTTAATCTTATTATGTAATCTTATGATTTTATATTTTTATTTTTATTTTTTAATAGATTTTTTATTACATTTCCTTTCCTCTCCATTTTCACCCAACCACTCAATGGAAAATCATCTTCTTTTCGTTCCATTTTCCTTTCCTTTCCCTTCTCTTCCTTTCCTTTCCTTTCCTTTCCTTTCACCCAAGTAAGGTGTAAATGCTTTCAAGGGATTCAAGACTAAGATTGAACTTAAAATGAGAAAGAAAATAAAGTGTATCAATTCTAATAGAGGTGACAAATACTATGAAAATGCAATGAAACTGATGAAAATCTTGATTGTTTTATTTGATATCACCAAGATTGGGGAATTGAGGCTAGTGCTTGGAACACCCCAAATAGAATGGGATTGCAAGAAGGTGGAATTGCATGCTCATAGATATGGTCGGATGCATGTTGGCACATTCAATTTTGCTTAACTTTTTATGAGGTGATACTTTAAAGATCATCACATATATTTTGAATTACATCCCTAATAAGTCTATACCTAAAACTCTGTATGAATTGCTATTTGAGAAAAACCTAATCTTGAGCATTTTCATGTTTAGGGTTGAAATGTTGAAGTGAAGTCGTATAATCCATTTACAATGTAACTTAATCCAAAGACTATACTACTATAGAGGTAGCAAATTTTATTGTCCAACCTACACCACCAAGGTAACTGAAGTAGCTTGTTTATCAATTTTGAGGATTGGTTGAATAGTGGGAGTGAAAAAAACCATGCAGTATCTCTTTTAAAGAAGAACAAGTTATTATTTTACTAATATCGTCACTGCTTCAAACAAACCAAATTGATTCAATACAACAAATGATATAACTAATGGTGGAAGTAGGAGAGCTTAAGCTCCATTGGTAGAAGAAAAAAAATTAAGTCTTGTAAAGGAATAAGTATCCTTGAGGAAATCCCAGAGGGCTCACAGACCAGCAATTACTAATAACTATGGGATATACTTGTAGGAGCACAAAAATTTTATAATTTGAATAATGATGGCAATAATTTCACTAGTTTTCAAGAAGTCATTTCAAGTCATAATTCTTCATAATAGATAAAGGCTGTGAATGACAAATTATTTTTTATGCACGGAATCTTAGGAAATTACCTAATGGTTGCAAGCCTGTTAGATGTAAATAGGTATTTAAGACCAAATGGATGCATAGGGGAAGATTGAGAGATATAAGGCCAAATTGGAGTTAAAGGGTTACACTCTAAAAGAAGGCATTGATTGTAGAGAGCTTTCTCACCTATTTCAATTAAAGACTTGTTCTGAGTTGTTATAACATTGGTGGATCTAGGGCTACACTAGAAGATTGTTAAAATGACCTTCTTAAATGGTGGCTTTTTTAAAATAAATATTTATGTGAACCAATCAGACGATTTTTAAAAGAAAGGTAAAGAACACTTAGTGTACAACTTGAAAATATCCATATATAATTTGAATAAAATGTTTAGACAATGGTATCTCAAAATTGTTGGGATAATTACTTCTCTTGGGTTTAAAGGGAATGATATAGATCAGTGTATCTATTTTAAAATAGATATGGGCAGATTTATGATTCTAGTCTTGTATATTGGCGATAATCTTCTTACAAAAAATAATATGAGTCTTGTGATTGGGACAAAGCAGATGTAGTCAATGTATTTTTAATATGAAAGATCTTAGTGATGTTTTTTTCATGTTGGACGACATATAAATTCATCATGATAGATCCCAAGGTCTTTTTGGCTTGTCTCAAAGGTTGTACATTGAAAATTTTCCAAAAGGGGGAGATTCTTTCAAAAGCCAAGTGTCTTCAAAATAATGAACAGAAAAAAAACAAAGTAGATCCTATATGCTTTCTTTGTTGGTAGTATGATGTATGCTCAAGTATGTGCACATCTTGATATTAAGCAATTAGTGTACTTGGGAGATACTTGAGTAATTCTGGTCAGAAACATTGGACTGCTATTAAGAAAGTTATGAAGTACCTATAAGGTATAAAGAATTTTGTGATAACTTATCGTAGATTTAGTGATTTGGTTCTTACAAATGTTATAAGTTATCCAAACAATAAAAAGTCAACATCTACATACATTTTTACGATGATAGGAGAAGTTGTTTTGTGAAAAAATGTCGAGCAGTTAATAGCAGCAACCTTTACTATAGAGGCAGGGTATGTTGTATATTGTGAAGCCACTTGTGAGGTTGTTTGCTCAAGGAATACGATATCTAGATTCAAGATTGTTGAGAGCATTTCTAGGATCTTAATTATATATTGTGACAATGCCATTATAATAAACTTCTCTTGAAATAATAAAAGTTTTTCTTGTACAAAGTATTTTGATATTAAGTATCATTTTGTTATAAAGAAGATACGCAAGCATTGTATATGTTGCAGTGGATCTTGTACTTGTAGATCCACTAACTAAAGGCTTATGTGTAAAATTATTTGCGGACAAGTAATTAAAATGAGCTTGGCTATGTGCTTCACTGTTCAAGGTTAGTGTGAATTTCAAGTTTGTTGTCGAAATGATAAATTAGAGTTATTGTTATCACGAGATTAGTGAAACATTAATGATGTTATCATAAGTTTCACATACATATATATATATATATATATATGTGTGTTGTTGATTATGCACATTGTTTTAGTATTTTAGACGGATGCATGGACTATTTTATAAAAATGTACATATGATCACATTTTGCTATATATATCTTGTTACTCAAACATTTCGTGTTATGTTTTGGTCATTATAATATAAGTATTCAAAACATTTATGGCATTAGTATCCTATCAAATAAGATGATCTGTATTATTAGGTAAATTGTTTTTGACATTCTTTATTGTGGCCATAAATTATTATTTAGTACGTTGTTTATTTAACTATGCTGTCCAAGTGGAAGATCATTAAAATTTTTTATATTAAATAATCATAGCTTAGACTATTTGTTTAATTGGATAATTAAATATCAAGATAATATTGTATAATGGACCAATTAATAGTGATCATGTAATTAGGTCTTTATTGACACTTAGACCTATTGTAGATATTAGAGATGTGAACTTTATGATCAAATTTATCTATGATAATGGATTAGTTGATCCAGTAGAATTGTAACAAAACATGTTCTTATCTTAAGCAATGGTAAGCAATGTTGTAGTCACTCATTAAGGATATGTAATTGTTTTTATCTCCCTCTCCCTCTATTAAGGTTCATAAAGAGTACACCTGACTTGAAATTTTGCACATTAACTCTTAATCATTATCAAGTACGCAATATATTTATTAGTTTTTGCACAAATTTTATGTTTTGCAACTTTCCTAATTTATATTGAAGCTAGTTTTAAAATAACATGAATATAAAAAATATAATATCTACGTAACAGTGTGTAAGTGGCACCCCGTATTTTCTCAGGCTCCATTGTATTCTCTCTCACCCACAAAGTAACAAGTGGATATATTACACTGGGTTAATTGCAATAATTGCTCGCAAACTCAACAACTCCAAGTTGGATTAATTGAATTTTCTCTTTACAAAATAAACATTGCACCTATTTATCCACCACTTGAATTATAAATTGATATTATTATCAGAGTGGAAAGCAAAAAGCCTGCTTGATACAATGCATGACTCAACAATTTCACCAATATAGTCTACGGCCGATTTAATGACAGTGATTACAGAGCTATAGACACAAAAAAGACATCAGCAAACTCTGATACAACCTAAACGACATCTATAAGAAACACACACGTACGGTTGGTGGCCTATACTAAGCAAACCCACATCAAAAGTGCTTAATTGGTCTGTTATTGACCAAGTCTATGTACTTGATAGCTCCTTTTAATCTTTTGTAACCATTTACTTCTTCTACTTGTGCATTTGGACTTCTCTCAACAATTTTCTCTAGCTACGCCCATAGCAGTAGAGCCAGTGAAACATAATAATTAAACTACTAGCATTGCCCTTTGAATTTATAACAAAAAATAAATATAAATTTTTTTTATAAATCTTATTATATATAAAATGAAAAATATAAGTCTCACTATATATAAAAATTTTATATTTATTTCTTTTTAAACATAACACAAAAATAACAACAACAAAAAAAAAAAAGAGAAGATCTAAATTCATACATTATTAACAGAGTATAAAAAAGCATATAAAGATAGATCGCAATTCACATGCACATCCTTTGATAATGGTGGGGTTTATTTGGTCCTCCTTGGATCGTTTTCTTGCACTGAAAATGAATGACCCGTGAAGGAGAGGTAGGCACTATGTATCTCTATTTGGGGAAATGCCTTATTTTTCTCTTGTGATATGGCCGATCAACTAACCTTCACGTACTCGTAGTTCACAGGCCAATAACTTTGAAAAAAAAGACGTTTTGTTGACACTATGGAGATTGAAGAAGCAGAAGGAGTAGTCTCAGTGAGAGTCACTCTCACAAAGTTGAAAGGCATGTTACTTTTGTTGGGTCATGTACGCACACGAGAGCCAAAACCCTATCTGTAAAAAAGGCAAAACGACGCCTCAACTCTTCAACATAAAAGATATGCCCATGACTGAATAGATCACTAAAAATAATATATATTATCTCTATTGCGATTGCGATGCATAATTTTACACACAGCTTCACCTAAAATTTTGTGAATTTGTTTTTTTAACGTCGAACTAAACTATATAATTAATACTTACGTGACAATGTAATTTGTTAATTTTTGGTGTATTGAGTTTGAGAGTAGTTTGTTGTGGAATCAAATTGGTGTGGTTATGAATAATGCTAACTCCAAGTTTGAGTTGTGCAAGTTTGACTAATGTTTGCACGTAGTAGTCTGTCATATATAGGTTCTAAATTATTGTAACAATCATAATTATAATTAATAAAACTGTAGATAAATATAAGAATACATAATTATTATAAAATAAAATTATAATTATAAATTTTGTAACATTATAATTACGGATTAAATTTAAAATTATACCTGTGACCTCACCTGTGTATGGATCGTTTGCACGCTTTGAAAATGAAATTCACTTGAAACTGTTCTTAGACCACAAGTGCGGAGTTTACATATTATTTATTATATGTCTGTACGTGAAGAATCCCAAAAGAAAATGTTCAATTAAACAACCATATCACACTTGGATCTTAGACATCAAGCTGGCCAATGTGTTGAAGAATGCTAAGAAACAAAACACAAAAGACAAAATTGGGAGATAAGGAAAGATTAGTGGTTTTGGTGAGAAGGCCGGAATTCCAAATAAGATATTGTGGGCTGTCAAAGCTGTTTAACATGAATACGAAAGAGGAAAAGTAAAAGTGGTTTTGCCACTTTCAAGAAAAACCACCTTTGTGTCGGGAAGGGAGGAAGAAAACTGCCGCGGTTTTCTCACACCACTCTCCCATCTATTCATTTTCAGCCACATAACATTTTTGGCCCTGTGCTCCTCGTTGTCTCCTTCAGGTCATTACTTTGCCGTCTTAAGTATGATTTTTGGCTATCTGATCCTTGTTTCTGCATTATTTTATGTGAAAAACTATATATTTTTGGCTAATTAATGAGTATATATATTGGAGTTGGAGTTTGGCTGAAGGAACTGGTGCACTTAAAACATCCTTTTACAAAGGAATCTAATATTTAACTGTTCAATTAGCTAATTCACTTGGTTGCTAGAAACACAACCAGTTTCAAAAGCTATTAATTGTTTGGTTTTATCATTTGACCTTCTGCTAATGCGTTGCTTGTTAGTTAGGTAACAAGAATTTTCTTAATTTCTGATCTTCCCATTAAGAGCTTCCTTTCTATATGCCAATTACTTCTTCACATGTTTGTTTTGCATTCATTTATATTAACTATTGATCTTCATAATTAGTCTTTAATGATGTGAACTTGAGTGTGAGTGATGGAACAAATGCTGTTATGAAGGCAAAATGGGTCATAATAATAAATATTTAAATTAAGACTTAGACTCAAAAAAATTTTCTCCCAAAGATGCTATCTTACTAACTAAAACAACTCTCCTGGACATATATAGCATACCAGCGTTACATAGCAACTCCATAACTTGACAGGGTTATTTAGAACATTAGGGAGGTTAATCAAGGCTTTAAATCGTGACCTACAACAATAATATTGTGTAACATTGTAGTTACTCATCGTCTAGTCCATAACAGTAATTTTTCATAATTTTACATTATAATAACTATATTTTTTTTCCATATATATTTACAATTATGCTAATTATAACATAACTGTAATCATGATTATGATCATAATCATAATTTAAAACTATCATATTAACCTTAAGAAAAATAAATAGGTTGATAAAAGTTTTAGTCCTTATATATAATTTCACTAAATTTATAATTTAATCCTTATAATTTTATTTTATGTAATTACATTCTAAAATTTAAAATTATTTATAATTAAATTCTTATCATCAATTGATATTAAATTTAACTAAATTTTTTTTATATATTTATTAAATTATATATTAACATTTTACTTTTATTGACTTATTATATCTACTTCATCAAAATTTGTTTATTAACTTTTAACTATTATATAAAAAATTATTTTCATTATTTTCTTAAAACAAAGAAAAAGAAAATTTTACGTTAATAAAAATTAAAATTATTGATTTTTTTAAATTATTGATAAAAAATAATAAATAAACTAAAAAATAAATCCTAATTAGATTTTAAATTATTATGTTATTTAGATCTTATATGAGTTGAAAGTCGAAATTTATTTATAAATTATTTTAAATTTTAAAATATAATATGTAAAATAAAATTATGAATAAGTAGAAGACTTTGTTAATCCAAAATAAACAAAACAAACATCATGGGAACCCAATGCTATCTATACAAAGTGTTTCTATTAGGGATGACAATCAACCCGGTTGGATGAGGATCCGACGGGAAATTCTTGTTCGAGGCGGGGATCGGGAACATAATTCGGGGAGCGAGGACAAGAAACGGGAAAAAAAATTTTCTCGAAAAGATTTTGAGATCAGGAACGGATATTACGCTCCCCACCTCGAAATTTTTTTTATTATTATTTTTAAAGAAAAATAAAAAAATTTCTTTTTTTTTATTTTTCTTTAGAAAGTTTTTTTTATATTTTTTCTTCCATAATTTATCTTATTTTTTATTTTTTAATTTTTTACAGAATTTTTTTATTGTGTTTTGATTATTTTTTATATTTTTTATTAATTTTACATTATTTAATAAAAAATAAATATTTAAAACTTTTAAAAAAAA
>JANHAO010001354.1:0-33405 GCA_026873985.1 Saraca asoca
TGGGAAGTTTCCTTAGCTAAAGGGGAGTAAAATTTATGAAATTTCACAGCCCCATGGCTGCCCCTAGGCCAAGAAAACCTTTCATATGCTTCATCAGCCAGGTCACTCGTTTGTGAGTAATGGAGCTGAGGTTAAGCTCGCTTAGCAGCCCGCGAGCTCGAGCTACAGAGATCACTTCGCGAAGCGACCTGAGGTTGTAGCGATCTGGTCATTTCCTCGGACTGGTTCCTTCGCTATTTTCAAGCTGCTCGAGGGTCTGCCCAGAACCAAATTTCTCATACAACAGGTTCCATACAATAGAATTTAATTTCAAATGAATTGAAACCATTTCTATTGAAATCAAATAAATTCAATTATAGAAAAATTGATTCCAAATAGAGAATTAAAATTCATTTTTTAGTTACTAATGTCATTATAAAATCCTTCAAACTTATCAAAGATTTCTCTAAAACTCATTTCATTTAATTTAATATATATATATATATATGTATAACTCTGTCATTATTCTAACATTTTATTTATTATGATATCATCAAAATTTATTTTTTAATTAAATTTCATACATTTTCTATCAATATGTTTCAAATAAAAAATCATTTACAAATTGAAATAATTTCTATTAAAATGAAATGAATTCCAATTCTAAAAAAAAAAAGGTAATTTCAAACTAAGCATAATTTTTTTTATAAATATTAATAAAGATTGCATACTTACAATCTTTGTGTCCAGATAAATTCTATCTACTCTAGAAGTAAAAAATGCTTATAAGTTTTTTTCTTATTTTTAATGAGAAGAAAAAAGACATATAATTATTTTACTATTTATGTCTATCTCTTGTCATAGAATAATCAAAACATCTTAATTACTCCGAGAAAGATAGAATATTTCTTGACTTTCTGGGGGTGTAAAGCATGCATTTATTACTATTGGTATTATGAAATTGTAAGGAGTGTTTGACATTGGTAAGTACAATTTCGATGTAATGTTTCCTGTTTATGACAAAACATAAAAGAAAAAGAATTAATGACAATATGCTTCAATCTATTTCAGTATTTCTTAACGGCTATTCTCTTAAAATCCTAGACGTGAATTATACTCCACATAGCAGCATCCAACGAGAAGTTTTTATATACTCTAATTATAATAAATATTTTTATTTTATTTAATAAATAAAATTTAATTATTAATTATTATGATTTTTTATATTTACAAATTAAAAAATTAAAATTTTAAAATATATAAATTTATAAAATTAAATCATAAATAATAAAATTAATAATTAACTTTTATGTCATACGTTTAGAGTTATAGCATTTAAAAATTTATGGTTATAGGCTAGCTGCTGATGTAATACACATCTCAGTGTGGGATACTAGCAATCAATGACATGATGGGCCTAACTTATCATTAAGTTTGGGTCACTGGCATTTATATGGGGGCCCATTGGTAACGTATGACTTTTTTGCTGACTTTTCCTGCACGTGCACAGAAATTTTTGGATCCCATAGTAAATGTGGGTATAAAAAGAATTTTCAGAATTTACTTCAAAAAAACCTAAAGTTTTGGGGAGCTTTCTTATATTTTACCCTAAAAAATGCAATGTAGAAAATATGAAGTGATTCGGCCCACCCAAATTTACTCTTCCATAAATCCGTCCAACGCCGGTCCAACAATGAAACCTTAATACGCTGTACGTGGGTCACATAAGTAAAGAGCACAATAAATATTTGGTAATGCTCTGACACATCGTGATAATTTTTTTTTTAGATTTTAACAAAAATTTGACATAAAAATTACATGTGTGTATGAATTTTCCTAATAATAAATAGACAAAAAGTTATAGTATCATTATTTAAAGTTATATAAAAATTTTTCATTTTTATATAAAAATTATAATTTTTTAATAAAAATATCACAAAAAATTCCAAAAATATATAATATAATATATATATTTTCTAAACATGCAACAGTTACGAACCAATATTTCTAGAGACATGAGACAAAACATAAACCTATAAAAATTCTTTATTCATTGATAGAATTTAAGAGTCAAATGGATGTATAAAAATTTAAGTAGAGATCAAATTAATATTGAAAGAGGGCTTTACATCAACCAAGTATCATATTTATAAATTTTACGTTTTCGCATTTTCTAATTCTTATTAAAATTGTTTTGTAGCATATATTTAATAACTTTTAACCATGCATAAACGTTGAATGCCAACCTTAAATTGTTATAAAAAAATGGTTATAAGCAATCATTTATTTGAAATGTCTAAAACTCCATTTCCTTATGTAAATAAATTCATAATTTTTTGATTAGGGCAAAACTTTCATGTATAATACACTGTTCTAAGCGTAGACACTATTATTAACGCAGAGATCAAATTTTAACACATATCTAAACATACTAAACCCACAAACCTACCATCACAGTTTAATTAATTTTCCAGATAATCTAATTGAGAAATTGTAATTTTTTAATTTATCTTATAAAATTACAATAAATTCATAATTCAACTTAAGATGGCTTAAAATAATTTATAATCTCTAGACAATTGACCTAAATTAATTGATTGAGATTAAATAAGAAATCAACTTTGACACGTAGCTTAGCTCATGCCAATCAAACAACCACATTTAGTTAATCAATCTGGATGCAAAACTGATCACATGAAAGCTTGGTGGAATAACTATTTAAATAATATATGAAAAAAGACATAACTTAGGCCTATATAAATAACGTGATACCAACAATCGCCTAATGGAAATCTTGCTGACGTTATTAATATGCTACAGACACGTGATAGTACTTCATTTGTCTAAGAACAAGCTAATTGATACTTTCAATATTTATATATACTAACAGATATCCCTTTTTTAGATCATCTTAGTTATACTATTAAAATTATACTAAAATACTAATTTGATAATTTGAACGCGCTTGATGAACCACTTCTGTTATATGCAAGTCCTATTGTATTTATAGATCTCTTTCTAATGTCACTTTGCTTCACCAATTAACCTTATTACTTAGAAAGTTTCACAACTCAAAGGAGTTGCTCTTGCAAATTGAAGATCAGAAATCAACTAATCATCCCGTTAATCAAAGAAGCAAATAAATCAAACCTGAGAAAAAAACAATCAAAAATAAAAATAAAATGCAACAAAAGCTAGAAAGTGTGAGAATGAAGATATGACACTTTGAAACAAAGGTAGAATGCCGGTAATACATTTCTCTCTTGCATTTACAATCTCCATCTTAGAGATTCTATCTCTGTTTCCGTCAACTAAACTACTATGTTACGTTCTACCTCCATATTGCAGAACCCACGTTTTCTCTTTTCCCTTCTTGACACATTGTCTTTCTTTACTTTTAAACTTCATTGAAGCTACATGCCAAGAAGATCTCATTTTTACGAAAGAAGATGGGACAAATACAACTACTTTTAGACTTTTATAATTATTTTGTAATTTTTGTAATTATTATTTTTAAGAATTTTATTTAGTTGTTTAGAGTAATTTTAGAGTAAATAATATAAAATTAGAGTTCTAGTAGAATATTATATGGGTTAAGAAATTTTTAAAAGGACAATTACTTTGTGAAGAAGTCTTATCATGTCTATAAATAAGTCATCAATGTGTAAAATGAAATATACTATATATTTCTTATTTTAATAATATCCAATAAGTTTTCCTCTTTTATGGTAAATTCCAAAGTTATTTTTCTAGTAGATTCTAGGTTGTCAATTAGAACGTTATCTAGTATCTATGTCTACACTTCCTTCCCGCATCAAGTGGTATCAGAGCAAGGGCTTACCTTGCTTGATAGCTTGTAGCCAAGGGCGGACCTACGTTGGGCCGAGTGGAGGCTTCAACCCCTACTCAATTTTTTTTTTTAAAAAAAATAGAAATATGGTAGAAGGATTAAATTGAAAATTCAGTAGGGATTAAATTAAAAATATTTCTTGAAGCTAGGCTCTTGTGTAAGTCTACCCAAACTTCAAGGGACAAATTACAAATTCTCCATTTTCTCCAGAAGCTACCCCACGAAGCACGAATCACCACCAGCCCCCAACCCCTACTAGCGATAAATCCTGCGTCCGCCACTGCTTGTAGCAACAGTTGTATACAAAGCAATCCTCTCGACAATGACCAATAGGATCGTATTTTCAAGCCTGATTATCAAGAAATTTCTTGTTTTGATGGATTTTTTTCAAAGGGAAATTTATTAATTGGTTAGTAGATCTTAAATGTTATTTTGAGATTAAAAAAAAAATTAGATCTTGATCAAGTCTAGCTTGTATCTTACAAATTGATTGATGATGTTACAAACTGGTGGAGGCAATTATTAAAGAAATATAGAGCTTGAGAAGGTTTGAGAAAAGTCTCTTCTTGGTCAAAGATGAAAAGATTATTAATTATAAAATTCTTCTTAAATGACTATACATAAGTTTTATATAGAGTGGGAAAAAGAGTTAATTCTTTTCTTGGAAATTATGTTAAGCCTTTGTTTAGTTATAATATTTATCTAAAGTTCAAAGACAAAATTTTCAATTCTCAAGAATTGCAAAGACAAATGGGATTGCAGTTTTTAGTTACAATCATATGCAAGAAGAAATTGTTGTACTAGAATCAATAACTCAGAATGAAGAAATACACCACAAATATGAACAAGAAGCAGAACAAGCCATTAGGGAGGTAGATGAAATTTCACATGTTTAAGTTGTAGAAGCTTCACCTATTGAAGACTCAAAGATGAATAGTTCTAATCTATTAATCAAGAAGAAATTTAAATAGAAGAAGATTGCTTCAAAATTATCAATAAAGAAGTTATTCAACCATTAGAAAATGATGTACAAGATTAAAACTTAGAGATTATATAAATCCTAATAGATTTCTTTAATGAAGACTCCCAAAGAAATTAGTAATTTCCAATATTCAAGATGTTCTTGAATATTTAAGAATAAAGAATATTGACTTTATTGGATTTGAATTTTTTGGTTCAATTTCTATTAGACACTTAGTTGTTTAAGCAAACCGAATAAAGATGCAAGTAAATTGAGTTATATTTCTCACATCATGAATAGGCAAGTTGCAAAGAATTTTAAAATCTCTAAATATTCAAAATATCTTTTCATATGGAATGATAGACTTCAAGATGAACCTATAAACTCAAGGATGAGTTTTTCTAAAGTAAAGGGGACAAATATAGGACAAAGAAGATGGATCAAATACAACTATCTTTAGATTTTCATAATCATTATGTAATTTTCATAGGTATTATTTTTAAGGATTTTATTTAGTGATATAAAGTAATTTTAGGATAAATAATATAGAATTAAAGTCCTAGTACAATATTATATGAGTTAAAAGTGTCTTAGAAAGACATTTACTTTGTAAAGAAGTCTTGTGATGCCTATAAAGAAGGTATCAATGTGTAAAACAAAGTACACCATATATTTTTTATTTTAATAATATTCAATGCATTTTCCTCTTTTTTGATGGATTCCAAAGTTATTTTTCTAGTGAATTCTAAGTTGTCAACTAGAACGTTATCTAATACTTATATTCATGCTTTCATTCCATGCACATTTTTATTACTATAAGGTGCCATTAATCATTTGACATTCTTCCACAAAAATGTTGGAGGTAGTGCATGTGAAATCAAGCCCTTCACGAAAGACTCCATCTTTCTCTACTGAATTTTTTAACTAAAGAAATCGGTTGCCAAAAGTGTAAATCCAATTGCCCAATTAATCTTATAAGTAATCTAATGGTTCATACATCAACCATTTGGTGTAGATGTTTAGGAAAATAACTCTATAATTATAGTTGACATAGTCTAAAATAAGTACCTTCAGATTTTGATAGGTTGATTAGCCAAAGAAACTACTAAGCAAGTCTAAGTCAATAACAAGTAGATCACCTGAACATATAAACTCATGGGGCTGTGGCCAAATGACTAGGCCAGCCCAAGTTTAGTAGAATAGCCCACCAAAGACCCATAGCATACTAGCGTATTTGTAAACTTAAACATATGAAGTCATGCATGAATGGCGTGATATCATCCCTAAGTGTACAAGATGACAACCTCACTCACATCAGGAATACACCATAAACACATGGTTGTGCAGGGTGTCTTGCCACCATATGTATCCCATTTCTATCATTCAATTCCTTTTAAAAAGTTCCATTTAGTGTCATTTGTGGCTTTCCTAGCCACTAATGTCTTGTAGATCTTATTCAGCTTACGTTCCATCTTCATCAGAGGAATGTTGTGAAAGGGAATGAGAAGAGCACCGCTATGATCAAATGGCAAAAGAAGCTTGAATAGTGGTCACAGAGCTTGAATGTGATACTTTGGTTGAGCAAGTTCATTAGTTGCAAGCAGAGTTAGAAGTTCTGTGCTGTGCACAAGCTCAAGTGATCCTCCCTCCACTAACTCTTCATCTGTAGCCCTGCTCTTATGGAAATCAACCCTACTCTAGGCTAAGTCCCAATCATCTTATTCCTTGAACCTTATCTTGCTTTACAACATAACCCACCCTAAGAATGATAATTCCATCAACCACACCAAAACCCAACTCAACATCAACAAACCTCAAACGCTGTCCTCTATAACCTGATGAACCCAATAACCACCCAGATACAGAACTATCAACATTTCCAAATCAAAAACCTTTTAAGTCCCAAGAAATCTACAAAATCCTTAGATGCCTACTTCATAAATTGACAATCCTATTTTATTGAATCCAAATAATCCAAACCGTCATTACCAAAGTTCCACTGATAACACTTATAAGCCATATGACTCGTTAAACCTAACCATCAATCTTACTTAGAGCCAAACATAAAGTTCTTGTTAGCTTTCCTCTTGCCTTGAAGACAGCTACCCATTCACTCCAGCCGTAATGGCTATTTTGCTGCCTGACCACTTCAAACCACCAACTTACATTGAGTCTTACGATAGAATGACAGACCCATAGGAGCACTTGGAAGCATTTCGAGCATTCATCATGTTATCCAGAGCCTTGGATGCTATTATATGTCATGTTTTTTTCATGATATTGAAGAAAGTTGGGTTCCTGTGGTTAACAGTGTTACCCTGCTAGTTAATTGAAAGTTTTCAACAATTGGCTGAAACATTTTCTACCTATTTCACAACTAGTCATGCACCTAAAAAGACTTTGGTAGCTAGGCTTGGTCAACTTTAAACAAGGATGATGGGAGAATTTGAAGAGTATCTTGCTCAGTTCAATACCTTAGCCTTGGAAATCAAAAACTTTAATAAGGGAGTAGTAGTGTATTAAATTAGCTCAAGTTTATCATCAGGGCACTTCTCTTTGTCCTTAGTGAAATGCCTATCATTGTCCCTATCTGAATTGCTGGCTCCATTAGAAAAGTATATATATATTGAAGAGGTGGAGCTCGCTAGACAGTAGGTAGAGCAGAGTCACTCTGTGATCATGCAACCAAGGGACAAGAAGCTGAGCTTAAGCAGATGTCATCATGAGAACACTATAACACCTATAAGCTATTGAATATACTTGTTAGCCACACTGTCCAACACATCTAAGTGACAAAATTGATGAAATTTTTGCCTCAAAAGCAAAGAAAATTCCCTCCAGCAGATAAGTCTAAGTATTGCAAGTTTCACCATGACTACGATCATCAAACTGATGATTATGTCACATTAAAAAATGAGATTAAGGCGCAAATATGGTGAGGACATCTTTCCAAGTACAAGAAATTCTAATGAAGGCAAGATGATCAAGAAAAAAAAAGGTGAAAGGGAGCGTGATTGCTTGTCAAAAGCTAATCAAGTTGCTAAAAAGCAACTGAAAGATGAATCCCCAGTTTTGACGATAATAGAAATGATTACAAGAGGTTTAGTAGAGGAAGAGCCTTAAAAAATGTCAAGAAATGGCATTTTTGGTCTATTATGACCTCTAAAGAGAAGAAGATGAGAGAATACTACAAACTCATTTACTTCATACAAAAAAACTTTGGTGACATCGATTGTGACCATAATAACCCCATGGTGATCTCGACCTTGATTCATAAATTTTTGGTCAATATAAAATTAATCATGAAGCAATTTTTCTAAATGCACCACAGAATTCAATGCTAAGCCTAAATACTAATCAAAAGCAATTTTGGTTAAAGATAAAGGGAAAAATATTCCATGGTGAATGTAGTTATATGTTTAATTGCTAACTAATTATCTTTGCCAAAAAAGGTGATAAATTTCAACAATTTAAACCCTCTCAGGGGTTCTATCTATTTATTCATTTTGGAAATACACCCTTGTAATTAAGATAAACACTATGTGCTCCTAGTTGGTTTAGCAATTATTTAACCATGAATTGGATATTTTGTTCCAATCTTTGTAGAAAAGTTTGATTGTGATTTGGGTTTACCAAGGTTTACTTGTTATCATTAATTCAATTATCATTCTAAATCATTTTCTCTTCATGTTGAAGTATTCTAATTTGATTATACTTTGGTCATTCCATTTCAAGTTTTTCAACATTTTCATGCGTCGTTCCATCATATGATTGTTGTAATAATTATTATCAACATTCGACCATTATTGTTATTCTTACTGTTGTTTAGATGGACTTCCATTCTTTCAAATGTTTGATTCATTTTTTGTTGATTTAAGACATTATTTTCTAGCATTGGTCAAAATATGATCTCAATCTACTATGTCATTATATGGATCATATCATGATTATTTTCATCCACTTGCTATCAAAAAATAACAATGTTTTCAAGACTCAAATCAAACGGATTTCCATAGTAATTTTAGTCCATTGATGGGAAATATGGCATGCCATAATACATTGACCCCTAGGTATTGGTTCATTATTGTCTCGTGGTCCATTTCTAACTAAATTATTGTTATTATTTCAATTTCTATTTAATGTTTCTTGTCGATTTCTTTTGTTTTGGTTCTAATTTTGATTGTTTCTTTGTGTATTATTTTTATTATTCTGATTATTAACAATCATATTTTCATCAGAACCAGCGTTATCAGAATTTTCATCATTGACAGACCCCTTTTCATTTTGAGAGTTATTTTGAGAACTCGCAATAGACATGTTATTAGAATTTCTTCATAAAATAATATCACTTCTAAAAATCATACAAGATTAGATATTAGAAATATTTTAATTGTGTCCTACTAGGTGTGTCAATTTATTTTCAGCCAAATTTCACATATTGGGAAGTTTTGGCTCCAAGATAGGTTCTCCACAGAAAATCGATGAGATTTCGATCTTTTAAAGATTCTAAATGAAGTAATATGATTGAAAATAACAAAATACATAATGATCTTCACCCCAATTGGTTGTGATTTACATCAAAGGCGCAGGCACATGAAATTACAAATATAGGAATGGAGAAGTTCCTAAAAACTATAAAAATCAATAGTGTTGAATTGTGTAATCGAATAACATAAAGAATACAAAGAGTGTTTGTGTAAGTTTTCAAACTGAAAAAGTTCTATCTCCTCTTAATGCATTAATGTCCTATTTATAAGAACCACAAGCAGTTTTCCTTAACAACTATTCATAAAACTAGTTCCTATAAAAATGGGCACATGCTTTAAAAAAAATAAAAAGGTAAAAATAGAACAAATAAAGAGTGACAAGATAACTACAAGGTAGCTGCTTCTCACATGCCCAAAATGTGTGTTTACTTCAATTGCATTTGTTAATTGTCTAATTTGCTTCATTCCAACCTTGTTTAAACTCTAAGTGTACTATTAACTTGTTTGAAAATTTTTGCAACAGATGACTAACAAGGGGAAATGTGAAAAATAGTAAGAAAAAATTAGTTCTTTCCCTGCATACAACAATAATGAGCTATATCCAATGTAGCCGTAGAAAATAATACAGTATATACTTCTACCTACAATTAAATCTGGCCGCCACAATTGATGGTGGAAAAAATGCATTTTCCTGTAGTGCAAGAGTAAAACTTCTTTAGAACTGTAGTCTAATGTATGAACTTAACCCACAATTTCTGCTGCTGTTTTGAATGGAAGGAAAAAAGAAATTTATCATATTTTATCACCAACTCAATGGGCGGCTAATGGGTTCTTGTTGATTTGATCTCATGTCAAAATGGAAACTTGATTTAATTACCATAAAGAAAGGAAACTAGTTTTTATAGTCTAAGTCCCTCCCTCTTGTTTGATAAAATGACTAAACCAACTGAAAATACAATAGGAACCACGACGCACTTGATGACAAGGGAAGTTAACATGCCTAAAATTACTAGAAAAATAAGAATAGAATGATTTCATTTACAAGTATGATGACACGAGCCTTGACTCTGAGGCATATTGCAACATGAAGAAGTTATTGCTAGCATTCCTTATTTGAATTAGAAGTTGGCCGTCTACATTCGGCAACGGCATTTTTCAGAACTCTTATCGTCACCATTTCAGCCCCTATTTATCATCATTATTATAGTTTTAAAGAAAGTCCCATAACGCAATGTGCTTTTCCAGAATGCATGAGTCATGTTGTAAGTGTGATGAATGTGTTTGTTAGTTATTCTTGTACAACTTGATGCAGTGATTTATTTTTGTTTATAACATTTTGTCACACATAACATAATACGATCTAAATTGGTTTCACTTGTTAGTTAGTAATGTAATCTACAGAAATTATACAATGTTTTCAATGGAAGTAGTTAAGTACGCAAATTTAAATGTATATATAACTTTTCTTCTTTTAGTATATATGATCACGGTTTCTTTTTAACTCGAGAATTGGTTATATCATAGATGCAATCCGAAAATAATATAGACAGTAATTTTTTCTCTGGGACTCTTTTTATCCAAATACTCACAAAAACTATGATGAATGTTGTAAAGAAGATTTGAAGTCAAAATCTCATATTAGAAAATTTAGGGACTATGAATCCTCCACTCAATTTTCTAAAAAAAATTAAATGTGTGGATTTAGTATAGAGAAATAAATATAAATTTTTTTATTAAAATAATGGGTCTTAATAAAAAAAAAATTGTAGATGCCAAAATAGAAGATTGTGTCTTTATTTCTTTGAAATTAAAGGAAACTAATAATATAAGTAATTAAAGGAACTCAAATTCAAACTTAAGGTGTGAACATTCAAATTAATTAGTCTTTGTTAATCTAGTGCAATTTGTGAAAAAATCCCTTTCATAGCTCAAGTTAGTCCAAATAAGCTTATCTATTTTGCAATTTTTAGTATTTGTTCAGTACAGCAATTAGAATCATGCTGGTTAAATAATTAATTATACCACTTTTTAGAGATGTTTGATTATTATTTTAAAATATTTGAATAATCAATTATAAGTAATAAATTCAATTAAACAAAAAATTATTTTAAATAATTTTTATTTTAATTGGAATTATAAAAATACAAATATTTAGATTTATACTCATATTATTTTCATTTTTCTTTTATCATCATTGTCATTAATATAATAGTAATAATAAAATCTTCTTTTTCTTTCTTTTCTTTTCTTTTATTGTCTTTTTTATAATTTAATACTAAAAATTGATTTTTTATACCTCATTTAAATAAAAATAGATTATGTATAATTAATTATCAAAAGATATTACTAAATATAAAATGAATTATATATAATAATAGTTCTATCATTTAATCACGCTTTATACTAAATTTAAACTCATGACAGTAAGAAAAAGAGAAACACGCTTGTTTACCATCTGAACCAACCCGTGGTGGTGGCCACATATCAATTGGCTAGAATTAAACTTTGACATGATGCAAAGCTAATAACTAGAATAGCAATAAATAAGAGCAATGAACAATTCCATTTTGTGCGGCTAAATGGTCCCAAATTTCTCAAATTGAGGATGCCTCTTTATGTCAACCAGAATGGGTGTAAGCCATACGTCTCTGTTGACCGGTGAAGGGTATTTAATGAAGACTATGGTTTCCAAATCGGACAAGAAACACACCCATATCCACATGATTTGTCTACATACACAGAAACTAGAGTAATTAAAACCAAAGGCCTATATATCTAACTTCATTCACAAATTGCAGGGACAGCAAGAAGAGAGGAACAATCCACGCAGAAGAGGAAAAATGG
Source organism: Saraca asoca (assembly GCA_026873985.1). Taxonomy (NCBI): domain Eukaryota; kingdom Viridiplantae; phylum Streptophyta; class Magnoliopsida; order Fabales; family Fabaceae; genus Saraca; species Saraca asoca. The sequence continues at coordinate 12,122 of JANHAO010001354.1, forward strand.
GAAATGCTTGGTTTGGAAATAAGAAGAGCAGCAAGGCGGTGGTGCACCCGGCTGCAGCGGAGGCCTCAACAAGTGTGAGAATCAAGGTGAGAATGACCAGGGGGCAGCTCAGAGATTTGTTAGCAAAAATGGATGTGAACAAAGGCACTTCAGAATTGGGAAGTTTGATCATGAAGGAGTGCTCCAAAGGTAAGCTGCATGCTTGTGTTGATGCTATTGGCTCAGAATCAACCTTCAAATATGCAAAGGGACGGAGTTTAAGCCCAATTCAAGAACACAGTGAAGTGGATAATTTGTGAGTGTGTGTGTGTGTGTGTGTGTGTGTGTGTATATATATATATATATCTTTGTGGAACGTAATGTATTTTAGTTTGTAGCGTAAGGCAAATCGATCGGCCATAGATCTTCTTCTTCATGAAGGTGACATAACCACAAATGAAATATAGTTTTATGCTATCTCGAGTTTTGTTATAAACGGAATTATAAGAATTTAGATTTGTGATTTTAAATTAAGAACAAGAAGAGTTTGTACTTTATGGAATTTTATTTCTGCTTTTAATTTTTTATGTTTTTTCTTTTTTTTTTCTTAATTCATATTTTGATTCGGTTAATACTTGGGTTTAGCATCTATAATTCGTTGATATAATATGCCAGAATTAAGAGATTTCGCCCACATAGCAAGGAAAATTATGCAGTGCCCTTGGAAGAGGGCAAAAATGTGATTAAGCTACAAGATTTCGTTTATGTCGACTTTAAGTGGAATCGAGTATATGTTCAGTTTCTCAGGTCAAGGTGAGCAATAGGGCAATTTTCCATTGGGCAATAAGTTGAAATTGGCCAATTAAACCTTTAAATTCTGCAATTCTTTGTTGATGGAGGTGAAAATCAAGAGAAATAGTAGATGCTTAAGGTGATATGTTTAGATTAGGGTTTATGTTTGTAACGTATTCAAATGAAATGGGAATGTGTTTTATATGTTCATTTTTAATTTTATTTTTTATGGAATAATTCAACAAATGGATGAGTGTTAATAAAACAAATCGCAAATTAAATAATTTTGGCATTTTAAATTTACAATAAAAATTGAATCAAATTACGGATTAGTAAACTCTCTCATATTAATTTGAATATTTACTAAAATAAATCTATTCTACATTGAATAAGTCTACTCTCTTTCTCTCTCCCCACACACATATATGAGTCCCAAAAAAACAGGCCTATGCTGGTATTAATTCAAGTATTTAGTGCAATAAATCTAATATACATTCAGTTTATATATGAAAATATTATATATCTTAACAGAAATTTCTTATAAAAGAATATAAGAATTAAAATGGGAAATAAAATATGAAAATAGCAAGATTGTATTTATCTTAATGAAACATATAATAATATATTAAAAGAATTAGTTAAAACCTACCAAGATTTACATTTGCCAAACATGTACATATCTATGGCAATTAGGCCGAAAGCACATGGGCTCATAGTTTCATTTTTCCAACTTTGGTTCTGATTTTATTCTGTTCTAAGACTTTTAAATCAAATATAGCGAGCGGCTATAAGGAGATTGGATGTTATTTTCACGGACCTTCAATCCATTCAATTACAATTAATGTCACCCACCCCAATCATCGGACTTAGCTATAATATAATATAATATTTTGAACAACATGAAGCATTTGTTCGTCACGAACCCAGAAAAATTTTTACGATAAAAAAATAAAAACAAAATATCACTAAAATGTTTGGCAGGACTAATTCTCAGATCACTAATATATATATATTATAATTTATAAGAAAAAATTTATATTTTTGTAACTTTTTCATTAAAAATTGTAATTTGTATACAAAAATTTTAAATAATTTTTTATACAATTTTAAATGATTGAGATGTAATTTTTTGTATACTTATTACATGTAAAATCTATACATATTTATAATTTTTTATGAAAAAATTACAAGACTTATATACAAAAAATTACAAGCCTTATGACTTTTATATAACTTTTATGTTAAATTTCAATAAAAACCTGCAAAATCTTCGTACAAAGCATTAGACATCAATTGATTTTAAAATATAAGTGGATTAATTAGACTAAGAATATTGACATAAGTGTAACCATTTTTTTTTACAATATGAAAAGTAACAGTTAATTTTACCACATATTGAAGGAGATCTTTAAAAATAACATAAGATGGTATTATTGTACGTTCCATTAAGATTCATTTGAATGCAGAAGAAATAAAGGAAAAAATGGGTAGAAAAAAACGAGAAAAGAAAGAAAATAAGAAAAAAAAAAAGGTTTTCTTCCGTTATGTTTTGGTTGACAACATGTGAAATTCCAATTTCTTCAAAAAATTTCTCCTTTTCAATTTCTTTCTTCCTTAATTTCTACCGATCCAAACAATGGGCAGGTGAGATGATAATACATGACTAACAATACAAGCAAGCACTCTTTGTAAAAGAAGATGCCAACTATGTTGTCACATGGGAGTGTGTCAGTAAGGAGAAAATCATACAGAAAAGTGAGGAAGCAACGTGGATAGGCCTGCACAGTCAAAGTGAAGGGCAGTCAACAACAGCAAAAGAACAAGAGAACCAGAAGCAGAAGCAGAAGCAGGTAGCCAGCCAGATGAGCAGAGCATAGGAGAGGCCGTTAAAAGAGGACTTTGCTGTCAAAAAATGGGAACTTCATTATGGGGGCTGCAACGCCAAAGTTAAAACAGAACCTACCATCATTCATCAGAGCATGCATGCACCCAACACATGTTAGCATATACCTATTCTACGCACCCTACCACCAACCTAGTGTGTCAGTGTCTGCAATGGATTCATTCTTAATTCAGTTCAGAAACTTGGATCTCTAAGCACTGAATCACAAACAGGATCCAACGCTTTTTTGTGTTAGGTAAAGTCACGGCCATTAGAGCTAACTGGAGGAGAAGGAGTGCCAACCCTGCAAAATTTTAACATCTTAACAAATTAGATCAAAGTAAGTTCTCGTCAGGAGTTAAATTTTTTAAAAAATAAATTTTTATGTGAATTTTTTAAGAGGGGTTAAAAATTATTTGTTTAACATTAAAAAAATGAAATTTTATAAAAAAAAAAATTTTTATATGATATTTAGTTCAATTATAAAGTTTTTAAAAAATATTATCAAAATAATCAATATATCTTATAGAAAAATTATATTTTTTTTCTTAAGAAATTGGATAATTAAAAAGATATTTTTATTATTATTTAAATTTTATAAAAAAATTTATATTTTTATTTCATTAAAAACATATAAAATAGAACTAATTAAAGGGTTGGAGAAGTAATTTCTTATGTTTTGTAAGAAATATAATTTTTTTCATTTTTTAAATTAATGATCAATCGAACAATTCAAAAATTTTCAACTTTATAAAAAGTTTGCTTTTCATAAAATTTTTTATGAATCAAATAACTTATTATTCTTTTTGAATACTTAGACAGAAGGGTTTTTTTTTTTTTTTTTAACTCATGATACGACGATTCAAACCTAAAATCTCTAGTATATTATTTAAACCTCTCACCACTGTATCATTATTTATGAACTTATTAGATATATGGATTTGACTTTAAAAAAAATAAAATATCGTCAAATGTATTATCATATCTATTTATAAAAATATTAAAAATTATCAAAATTTGATAAATAACAGGTAATTGAAAAAGTAATTTTTAAATTTATAATAATTTTTTAATTTTTATTAAAATTTATATTAATGTATTTTACTTTCTAAAAATGCATATTAGACTTACTTGAGAGAAGCTAAATCCAACTACACAAGACATGCATTGGAATTCGACTTCACCAGTGAAACTTACGGATCTCCTCCTTTCATAAAGTAGATTTCATTTTTGTAAGATTCGTGAATCTTCTCCTTTTAATACTCCAATATAAAAGTCATTCTGAAATAAGATTTTTTTTTTATTTTTTAATTCAATTTCTCAGTTTATTAATAAATTAAAAAAATTATCGAACCATCATGAAACAAATTGATATAATTTGATGGTCTATCTTTCAATTTTTATTTATTCTTAAAACTTAATAGAATCTCTTAGCAATTAATTAATTGAGTGACTTTGGGCTGGCGCTTTCTTTTTCACACTAATGGATTATTGGATTTTGTCACTTATTTTTCCTCTTTTTTTTTTTATAATGATGATACAAAGGTTTTAATTTAAAATATTTTTGTAAATTATTTAAATTTCTTATTATTAGTTCATTTGTAATGAATTTTTTGGCGTTTTCATTTCTAAGCTGATTAAAACAGCTGGTTAACCTTTTAAAGCTTAACAAATTTATCGAAATTTAATCTCCATACATTCTCTCACAAGATTCAAAATCTAATGAAAACAAAAACCATACTTATTATGCAAACTTATTTTTAAAAATATTTTGAACTATTTTTGTTTAAATAATACTGCTTTCTAAATCATTTTTCATTTTAGTATTTAGCGTTTTTTTGTTCTTTTGAAAATTTACATGCTGTGCATGCATTGCATAGATGCAAGTTGTGAGAAGCAACTTGAGTTGCTTGTAGATCTCTCACAAATATAATAGGAGATGGCTCATAAAAGCCCAAACTCAAAGAACAATATTTTGAAAAGCTTTTAAAAGTATATTTGAATAGTATCATTGTTTAGGAAAAGAAACCCTTTGCGTTGGGTTTGGTGTAATATGAATAATCGAAGAGGTACCAGGCATGTGCTCCACTGCTGGTTCCTTGCCTTTACAGCCTTCATCTCATGCGGATAGTTACTTAGAAACCCTAATCAAACTTATAAGATTTTTTGCATTCTCACAATTACACTCATTCACAAAGAATCTCATTACATATTTTTGATATAACACAAAGGTTTCTTCCAATTCTACTAGTCAAGATGTCAGTATATAATATACTGAAACTACTAGTAGAAGTCCTTTCAGAGATTATTTCAGAGATTACTGTCAAGTTCAATCGAAGTTATAAAAAATAATGATTTATCTAAAGTTTAAGCTTTAAGGATTTCTTTAAAAAAAAAAAAAATTGTCCATCAAATACCTTAAAAGTTACATGACCTTATTCAGATCTTCACAATCAGTTGAGACAACTAGACATTTTAACATAATGGGAAGGTTTTTTTAGCATAATTACTTATTAATTGCATTGTCAACCAATACAAGCAGTTTCTCTAACTAAACCTAGCAACTAATTAAAAGAATGTTAGTAGTTATGCATAATAAGTGTAATATTTTTTTTTTATATAGGAAGCAAGTAGTAAAATGTGTTTTTTTTTTTTTTGACAAACAATGAAGAATGAGATAAATAGACTCCATCAAGTTTGAAATCACTTTTAAATTAATTCAAGCATTGATAAGTTACAATGATTCACATTTGAGGATTCATTTCAGAGTGTCTTAAAATTATGTTATAATCTCTGACTCCTTGCTTTGAAACCTTAAAAAATTAAAATTAACTCCATTTGCAAATGAATTCATGTTAAACAAAATTCATTTTAACATGAATACACGTTTGTGACAAAATTGAATTTCACTTTCCATTATGGTTAAATTATTATGAATCCAATTAAAAGCTAAAATCATTGTTCAAAGCTGTAAAGTGATTATTTTCAACTTTGTTTTTTATTTTGGTGGCATTTTTAATTACTCTAATCATAATTTTAAATTGTGATTACAATCATAATATTACATATAATATTATTGTTTTGTAGACTACTTTATAACTGTAATTTTTTACGATTTTATTTTGTAACAATCGTATTTTTTTTTTTTTTATGATTTCACTACTAATCATCTAAATTTAACTGCCGTTGAAATTTCCCACCATAGTCGGAATATATGCACTTCAAAGCTCGACAAATGTGAAGAATTACTCAAATCAAATGTCATCAATCACGTAGTGATTCTGGAAGAGGTGAAAATCAACCATATATAATTGATTAGCGGTGGTGGTGGTGCTTATTGCTGCTGGTTTCTATTTCCTTAAGTTATGCAGTGAGACATGGGACCCCTTTATATAATTAGAAGGATAATTTTTAGACAACCGGCACATGACATATCCAAACATGCAGGTTGACTTTTTGAAACAATATTCCAAGATCTACTAGGTTCTTCCTAGTCATATTAAGTTTTTCCTTATGAAACTTTATAGGTACTAAATCATCTTCTTATTATTGTATTTGTCTGTGCCATGAACTTAAAAGGAATGTTAGACCAAAGCAAAGAAAGAGACGCTGCATTTGGGGATGGCACAGTACACTTTTCTAAGCTTGAGTGAATGTTTTATTTTTTTCAGGAATTTTTTAAAAAAATTAATTGTTTTCAGAATGTAGATCTTCATTTTCTTTTATTGTTTCTTTTATTCTTGACGATCTATAAATATTTTAAAGATGAACTATCTTAGTTTAAACTTTTAAGATATTGAGTGTTTTTTTATATAAGATTATTTACTCTATTTTTTTATTAATTAAACACATATTTTGATCCCTCATTAATTTAATTTATATCAATTTAATTAGTTCCTTAAAGAATTTTAGTATCGATTTAGTTCTCCCATTGTTTAATTACATTCAATCAAGTCTCCTATAAAATTTAAGTCTCAATTTAGTCCTCAAATTATTCAATTTTTTCCAATCAAGTCTTTATATTAGCCTATAGTAACAAAAAATTATTAATACAATAATCAAGTTTCTATAATAGGAATGATAAATATATGATATCAAATTATTTATTAAAACATCACTCATTGTAAAGATTTAAATAATAAACTAACAAATGGACGGAAATAGATATAATTAAATAATTAGAGGACTAAATCAATATTTAAGATCTTTTAAGAATCAAATTGATACAATCTAAATTAATAAAGATGTAAAGTAGGTGTTAATTCTGTATTTAACTCATACGTTTTAGGCTAAATTACAAGGAACCCCTTGACCTATGGCTTGTGCAATTTACCCCCTGGAATCTTAAAACTCAGCAATGCACACTTTATACGCAATTGCCCATTCCTTAACTTACATTCAACTGTGATGATAGAAATAGGTCATAGACCTTATGACCTTTTGGTATATGTTTTAATTCATATAACATGAAAATACAATAATATTATTGTCTTCAACCAAATTATTATCATCAAATGAAAATTTTATTTTTAAAAAAGTAAAGAGTAGAAATTAACACAAAATAAATAAAAGTTTAAATTTTATACAACAATTTTGATTTGAAAATGATGTAGTTAATGTGTTTTAGTATTATATGTAGTAGAATAAGTCACATACAAGTTATGTGACTTGTTTTGGATCTTAAAATTGATGAAATTTTAATAGAAGGGGACAAATTGTACAATACTGCTAAATTAAGGAGGTATATTGCTGAATTTGAAAGTTAAAAAAATAAATTACATAAAGCTTATAATTCAAGGGATTTTATGTAATTTAGCCCATGTTTTAATATTTGAAAACATATAATTTAACGGTACAAATTATTATCTCTAAGATATGTTTTAAGTTTGAGAAGAATGATGAAAAATAAGAATTTAAAATATATATAAAAGCTTGCTTTTAACCAATGAGGTCATAAGTTCTCTTTATTATCTGTTGAAGAGTTGTCTGAGAGTAGAAATTAATCAAACTCAAGTGAAGACATTCAAATTCAAATATTTCAGCAACCTAACTAACATTTCCCTCTCTATATTTTGGATAGTAATTAATTAAGTTGATGTAACCATGACACTGGAAACAACCAAACTTCTAATAATCTATGAGATGAGAAGAAGGTGACATACAAATAGTGATATATGGTTCTATATTTACACAAATTTTGTCAAAATTTTAAAACAAAGATAAGGTGATAATATAATTTTTTATTTTATCTCCTTCTCCCCATTTGAAGTATACGATAATGCAAACTTTAAAATTAATGAAATTCAAACACACAACATGTGTCTAAAGGTAACTTTTAAAACCAACGAAAATCAAACATGTTCAGTGTTCCTAATCACACAATTCCCCCGTCTGCTAAATCAACTTGTAAAATTATATTCTAAAATAAAAAAAAAAATTCTCGTAAATATGATTTCTAAGAAACACAGAGAAAAATTAGATATAATAATGGATATAAGTTTTATGTATATCAGTTAATCATATATTTATTAAAAATATTCTATGAGAAACTTAACATCTTATAATATAAAATGTTTTTATTATTAAACCATTAATTTTATTATGATGTTTGTGTTTTTATTCGATTTATTTTATTTAAATTTAAAAATAGATGATTACATAAAGGTAAAAATGCTCCATCTCTAAAAAGAAAAATATATAACTTCCTGTAAAACTACCTTCACAAAAATATTATGTTAAAGTTAGAATTTTTCTGACCCCTAACTGAAAGCTGATCAGTTATGGGAGCAGCGGCATATATTAGCCGCCAAGGGGCCAACGGAGCCGACAAAGTAAGAGAAAACAAAATCGAACAATTAAATTAAGCATGGGGTTACGGAGCTAATTAATTAAAAATTCCGATCAAAAAGAGAAAATAAAAAAAGAATTTTGACTTTGACCGGTATCTTCGGGAGTCGAAGACGACAATTTTATTTTAGACTCTATTTTATGGTGAATTTAAAGGAAAAAAAAAGAAATAACACTTATGGAATATTGACAAATATAAAATTTATATTATTTTTATATTTATTTTTCAGAGTTACAATAAATAAAATCTACAGAAAATTTTTCCTTCAAAGAATGTTTGGATTTGCGCAATTAGCGACACTAATGATTTGAATTCATAAATTATATTTTGATAAGCATTAACAATAAATTTTGCATTCATATACATTTAAAAATCATTTTATGCATGCTAAACTTGTAATTTTTTATATTTTTGGCCACTTTTTTATAATATATTATAATTTCTCATAAAAAGTTTAAAATTTTTAATAATTTTCTATGTTGCAATTAATTTTAATTTATTTGAATTATATTTTTTCTGCATGTCACATATAACTTTTATACAAAAATTATAATATTTTATAAAAAAGAATAAAAATATAAAAGATTTTGACAAATTTTAATAAAAGTTGCAAAAAGAGAAAATATGCATAAGACCAAAACCTATTAATTTAGTATTCACAAGCTCCTATAAAAAAAGGTATTCACAAGCTCTGTTTGCTAATGGTGGGAAGTATCTTGACTTTATCACGACTCTCCTCAATTCCTTTCTATTCTCTTTCCTCCGCTTTATCCTGTTTGACCATTTTAGACGCCGCATACCACGCTCACTCATATTTTCTTCTTCTTTTTTTTATTTTTTTATTTTTTTAACCAATAAATTATATATAATCTAAAATCATGTTTGTTTCATGAAATATTTTATTCTTAAGAATATTTTATTTCTGAAAATTTTTTATATTTAAAAATATTTCTTTCCCACCTTTATATGTGAAAATAAAATTTTTAACTTTTATTTACAAATTTTATTCTTAAACATCTTTTATGTCTGAAAATATTTTTTTATATCTTGTGTCAAACATAGAAAACTTTTATTCTCACCTCATTTTTTCAGAAATAAAAAAATATAACTGATACTAAACAGACACTAAAATATTTATCGTTAATATCTTAAGTAGTATAGTGAATTAATATTATTTTGAAACTTTTTTTTTAATATTTTGAACTTGAATCAAAGATATTATATGTGTTAAGTTATTTGCTATTTTCATTATAAAAAAAATATATTTTTATCAAAAAGATAGAATTACCCTTTTGAAGGGGGGAGATGTTTTTCATCTATATTCATATTTTGCTACTAACCCTAGCCTTTTGGAATAAAATAGATGATGAGAAAAAAGAAAAATGAGATGAAAATAGACATTGTGAAGAGATATTTCATCTTTTACTTTAATGTAATTAAAGGAGTTGCCAAGAATCCAAAGCACAAAAACAGCTCATGACATTGGTCAATGTCCATAAAGCATTAACCTTTTGGCTTTGATCAGAAAGACCACATGAATGGAAAAAACTCACCACGCATCAACAAGAAGACAAGTTTAGTTAAGCTCATTAACATAAAGCAAAGCAAAGACAGATCATTAATAAATTAATTAGTAATCTTATGCTGAAGATCAAATAAAGATGCCTGAATGAAGGGGGAATCTTCTTGATGATGATGGGTGAAACTGGCCGGCTGTGAATCTTGCAAAGCAAACAACATTCAAAAACATAGAAATTATTTCGTGATTATGATTTTAAAGCATAATCTGCAGTCATAATATTATATTGTGTCAGATTTTATAATTAATTTTCTTAATTTTATTTTATAATAATTATATATTTTTATATTATTCACAAATTTTATGATCCCAACATTACAACATGAAATACGTATTAAAGTTAGTTCATAAAAATTTTGAATTAATCAAAGAACAAAGAAATTAGGTAAAAACAAGTCTATTGAGTTAATATTTTTGGTAGTATAATGTTTTTTTTTTCTTTCTAATACTCTGAGTTGAAATTTTTTATCTTGCATGCCTACGAAATAGTTTGTCAATCCTTTTAAAAAAAAAATAAAGACCTAATGAAATATTAAACATATGAGGATAGTTTGGAAATTTTGAATTCCTATTTATCATTCAATTAAATATATCCCACTTACTGGAAATATATCTTATTAATTCTTATGATTTATATGTTATTTTTGTGGATACATATATATTAGAAATTATATTTATTAATTTTTAAGAGATTAAAAATTATATTTTTTTTTCCTTCAGTAACAGCAAAAATCCAAGTTATGAGTGGAAAATACAAAATTTTCTTCTGAACAACCATCCCTCCCCCATTTCATTTTCCTGTGCTTTCTCTTACCAGGAACATAGAGAGAGATTTACAGGAAGAGAGAAAGCTCAAAGAAGAGAGAGAAAGAGAAAAATTGGTTGTCAAAGGTATCATTTTGGTGAGTCCCACACAAATGCCATAAACAGAACAAGCAATATCATATCAAGTTGGACGTAGAGATTTCAGAACAAAGAAGAAGAAGGTTGAATACAGCGAAGCAGATGTTTTCCGCAGACCCACATTCCAACCCACAAATAATATTAAATTATCATTAATAATTATTTTTTTATGTATAATAATATATTAGATAGAGAGAGAGAGAGAGAGAGAAAGAGAAGAAAGAGAAAGTGGTAATACAGCAAAAAAGGTTGATCTTTTGGTCTTTGAAATTTCATTGGACACCCTATCCCTACCACTGTCGTGGGTTCCCATTAGCAGCTTTTTTGTCTTCTCCTTCCTCTCTTTCTCTCTCTCTAACATAATAATAACAATTCTCTGTTGTGTTTTTTTTTATTGGCTGTTTATTTTATTTATTTTTCTCTTCCATCTTCAATAGTATTAATTTGATCCTTAGGAGAATCTTTTTTGTTATAATTTTTGTTTCTTTCTCTTTCTGGTTCAATCCTCAACAGTACTGTTGATTATCTCCTAAGAGAGAATTGCTGTTGAAGAATCTGAGGAGGAGGAAAACTTGAAAAAGTGGCAGTTATAGCCTCAAAATTAAGACATTTAATTATTCAAGAAAAAAAAAAAACAAGGACGTGCACGAGTGTTTTTTTTTTTCATTCATGTGATCCTCTTCAAGCAAACAAATACCCTCTTTCCAGCTTTATTGCCATCTTTTTAATTTCCCTCCTTTTATTTTATTTTTATTTATTTATTTTGTTTTTTTTTTTAATTTTTTTTGGTTTCTGGGTTTTTCCTTGTCATACTATTTACTTCCCTTTATTTGGGATTTTGGGGAGGCTATTTTTGCTTGTGTCTGATATTTTTCATAATGTCTCAACAAAGGCATTTCCAGAATATGGTGGGTGGTGGTGGTAGTAATATCAATCCTTCAATCCAATACAATGACACAACTTTTACAAAGATATTTGTTGGAGGCTTAGCTTGGGAGACTCAGAGAGAAACAATGAGAAGATATTTTGAGCAGTTTGGAGAGATCCATGAGGCCGTTGTTATCACAGACAAGAACACTGGCAGATCCAAGGGTTATGGTTTTGTAAGAACATTCATTAAATTTTGTCATTTCCTTTTTGTTCTCATTTTTATGATCTTGAATTCAATGTTTCTTTTTCCCATTTTTTAAGGTTACATTTAAGGATCCAGAGGCAGCCATGAGAGCATGTCAGAACCCATCTCCAGTTATTGATGGGAGAAGGGCAAATTGCAATCTTGCATCTCTTGGTGCAAACAAGAATCGTCCACCAGCTCCCCATCATGGTTTCATTCTTTCCATTCCAACTTCATCTACAGCTTTCTTCTAGATATTTTTGTACTATTGTTTTAATTTGTCAAATCTGGTAAATTTGTTATAAGTTATTTTCTTCAAAATAAAAATACAAGGATTCATGAAAGATTTTGCTGCTTTTTATCTTGAAACAATGAAAATATCAATAAATCCAAACGCTATAACTTCCATGTTCAATTCTATTGGTTGTAATCTATGCATGATCAAAATCCAAAATGGATCGGACCCATATGAGAGAGTGCCTCCTTGTAAGATTATCTACGATTGACTGGCAAACTATCACAATTGTTTTGTGTTTCGTGCATTTTTTAGGGATTCTGGTTCCTCAGTTTATCTGTTTCTTGCTAAAAAATAGTTTTCTACCTATAATTATGGATTATTATTCAGACATTTATGGTTTTTATGTTGTGTGAGATTAAGAAAGAAGGATTGAATTAAGTTTGACTAGTTGACTTTGCAGGTGTTGGAAGGTTCAGAGCAGCACCTGGACTGGTGGCTTCCTCACCTGCTTTTCATGGTTCTTCTTCTACATATTTCCATCAACCCACTGGCCAATACACATTTCCATATTCAGTTTACGGGTAATATGAAAAGTTCCATATATAGCTATGGTCGTTTTTCAGTTTTGCATGTCGTTTACCATTTGTCTGTTTGAACATTTTCCTCCCTTCTTCCACTTTCTTCCTTCCTGATTCCACTTCTTTGGTTCTTACTTGCAGATATTCTGGATATTCACAAGACACAATGTATCCCATGGTAAGTTTCTTTATTGATGAATGCTTACTCAATCACACTTCACTTGCAATTAATCATTTCACCCTCGTCTGTATAAAATAATTTGAATCAAACTGACTCAGTCTGTTTTTATCCGTTGAACTCAATATTTATGAGGGGAGTTGTAAATTTGATTGAGACAGTAAACCAGGAATTTTTCTTCATTATTGTATGTAATAAATGCAAAACACCAATAATATTCTGTTTCTTTTTCTTCTTTTTCCTGTCTCTTTTTAATGACTATAGTGGTACACTTTTGTGTGTACTATTGCAGAACTATTATAGTGTCTATGGAGGTCAACATTTTTCACCTTATTACCCATCAAGTGGGGCATCTGGGCCAGGAGGTTTGATCCATAACATTTACCCTTTTTATGCACAATATGCACAAAGCAGCCAAGCACATGGTTATGGTTTTCAATATCCTCAAATGGTACAGTTCCCATTTCTGCCTCAACACTATGCCTCCACAGGGGTCATGTCATTTCCTTCTTCAATGTCAATTCCAACCACTAATGCAGGTAATAAATTTAGTAAGATTTACTGTTAATTTATCCCAAGTTTTCTTGATTATCATGAATCAATTTAGAGTTCAGACCCTAAACATGTAGGAGATTGATTTTTAATTAAGAAAAATTGACTATACAATCAGATACTCACAAACAAGGATGTTGCTCCCTTGTGCAACCAGTTTCATTCTTTCTAGTTGATCAGTTTTTGAAATATCATAAAATTTATTGTAAATTTACCGTGTTTAAGTGAAATAGTGCTTCTTTAAACTATGAACAAATGAACAAGAGTATTAAAGTGGGAAATGTAACAGTTGTAACAACAACAACCGCAACTGCAGCAGCAGCAGCAACAGGTGTGGCAACAATTGGGGGAAGTGCTTCACAAGCCACTGGAACAGCTCCTGAACAAAAATCTTCAACCTAATCTCTGCATGGACAAAGAATTTGATAAAAGAATTGTTGTCTTGCAAGGCTAACCACATCAAAAGCTGATGAAATGGGTCAAGAACAAAGAGGACAAGGGAAAATGAACAAAAGGAAGCATAATTTGAAGAAGTTGCCGATTCATAAAGAGCCCTAGCAAGGATAATCAACAAAAGGAAGATCAAACTCATGAAATGGGTATCATGGGATTACATAAATCTTGTGCAACTAACCCACGTTAACACATATCTCAATTCATGCCCAAAATCATTTCATCAGCATTGTAGTACATGTTTGGTTTAGGATTAAATCATAGGAAGCATTTTTTTTTTCTATTTTTAAGTAGAGATTTTAGGAGTAGGAGAGAGTCATATTCATTCTTGTACTCAGCATTGAGGTAGAATCCAAATATTGGAGCTTTGGATTCTTACCTTAAAGACTAATCTGACTCGACATTTATTCATGTCTTGGGTGCAGGGAGCATCCAATGACATAGTGGTCTTTGTTTATATTGAAAGTTAAAATATGGGGTTCAAAAGATTTGGTTTTATATCTTTGAACCCCACCTTGATTGGTTGGTCAATTAGGAAGAAAAAAAAAGTTGGGTTTGGGATAACTCAGCATTTCAACTTGTAATTGTTTTTGTTCGTTATTCATGATTGATACTTTTTTTTTGCTTGATAGGATTAATTAGCTTGAAAAAAAAAAAAGAAGTTTGTATCTCTTTGTTCCTTCTTTTTCAAATATAATTATGGCTTTTACCATTTATCTTTCACCATCATTTTGACATTCTTTTTTACTCTTTTATCTCATGATTCTAAACTATAAATATGCTGCAGTTGTGGATATATTATGATAATTGTAATTATAAATAAATATAATAAAAATAAATTTTACTGACTAAAATTATAAAAAAAAATTACAATTATAAATTACATCGAGGACAAAAGGGTAAAATTACGGCTTATCTTTCTAATAATGTGAAAGTCACATTACTCATTGTCATCTAAATATTATTATACAGCAATCAATAATATCATTTACAATTGTGCAAAATAAAATACTAGTATTTTTAATTAGTTGTAAGTAAATTAATTATGCAATCAATTTTTTTTGTGTGTATATAGGATTATGTTACCAAAGTTATTCTAGAAAATTTATATTGACATGTACTCTTGTAAGTTTTGTGAAAAATTTTTATACTTTTGTAATTTTTTCTATAAATGTTGTAATTTTTATATATAAACAAAAAAATTTTGAAAACTTTTAGAGTTATAATTTTTTTTATATTTATTAAAAATTACACATTTACAATTTTTTATAAAAAAAATTATGATTTTTATATTAAACTTTTATAAAAATCTATAAAAAAAATTCACTATTGAACGTATCAAATTTTGGTCATAGAGCTGAGACATGTGGCAGCATCCACAAAAGGCGTTTGGAATCCGAGGGAGTCAATGGTTGTAGGTGCCTTTCAACTGCTTTTTTTGGGACAACTTTCATATAGGTCTGTGCATGCTTGTAACGTGTGAGTATGATGGAAGGGAAGAATCCGGAGTCATTGGCTTTTTGTATAAAATTATGTGAATTATTACCCCTAACTTCCAATAAGCTTTTCTATGAAAGTTCACTTTCACATGAACCTTCCAAACCTTTTCTTTTATTATTCTAATACCTATCACTAGGAAGCACAGTCTAACTTCCATAGAGACATGTTCTGTAAAAAATTCAGAAATGTTATCAAAGAAATAGACACATACATGTGTCAAACTTATTAATGATATTGACTATACCATGAAAAACTATGCCCTTGTGAACTCCATAGGACGTTTGATTTAAATATTTTCTATTTTAATTTTTAATAAAAATAAAAAATAAGATTGAAAATATATTTGATTTGATTTTGTTGAAAATATTTCTTAAAAATATTTCTTAAAATGAATTGAAAATTGAAAATAAAAAAAAAGTTATTTTTATCATTTTTATTTTTAAAAGTTAAAAATACAGTAATATTATTATAAATTTTAAAATTTTTAGTTAATTAAAAATAGATAAATCAAATACATTTCCATTATTTTTATTTATTAGAAATAGAAAACAGTAAATCAAATGAAACATATTTTTTAAAAATTTGAAATTCTGAAAATAAAAATCATTTTCAGAAAATGAAAACGAAAAATAAAAATAAGAAATATTTCATAAAACCAAATACCCCTTTATATTTTAACTTTTTCAATAATCTTACTATATTGAAATATCCACAAGAAAGATTACGGTGGAGATTATTTTGAAAGTAGAATATATATTTTTTGTAACTAGAGTTCTCTAGTCAAGTGGTTACTTCCGTGTTGAATTCCTATAAGAATATATTAAATGATTTTTTCTGTATGAGAACTCATACAGAAATATCCTTATTTCTTTAAGGATATTTAGAGTTACTAGATATGTCAAATTATTTTTGTGCAGAAATAGCGTAAATATAAGAATGTACATAATAGAATCACACTCACAATTTTTATGTGTGCTTTTTTCAATCGCTCACCATGAATAAAAATTCTAGCTTGGCATTGTATTTTTTTTTTAACACTAAAAAATGCCAAATATAGAGGAAGAAAAATCATTTATCCATGTCTACAACAACAACAGATAACTTAAAAATATTTACGTTTGGAGGCTGACTAAGCAAGATAGCTTGGCATCACGAGAATATTTGGTGAATAGTTTTTTTTATCATTTTTTAGTTGATTTAGGGACTTTTAATTATTGGGCTAAAATAATCAACTATTTTTAGTATTTAGTAAATGACTATTTGGATAAGTTTTTAGATCCTCAAAAAGTTAATTTTAAAAAGTTAAGGAATCCAAATTTTTTAATTAGATGCTTGACATTTATGATACAAAAAGATATCATTACCCTTGATGAATTCAATTTTTGACATCTTTATCGTTAATACACAGAAAAATCCTTATATGAATTATTTATAAAATATATTTTATAATAAATCGATTTCTAATTGATTCATATATATTAAATATATTATTTGATTCATTCTCCCTGTCAACTTATAAGAAATAATAATATAAATAATGATTATAATAACAATTAGTAATGATAATAAACTTATTTTTTATCTAAAATTATTTATTTCTTAATAAAAATTTATAATAAATTATAACTATTTGTTTCTTAAAAGAAAATCTAATAAGTAATATATTATAATTATTTATTATTTATTTCTCAAAAAGAAAGTATAATATAACAAATTATTATAATTATTTATTTTTTAAAGAAAAATTAATAAATTATAATTATTTATTTCTTAAAAAAATATAATAAATAATAAATTACAATAATTTTTTAGAAGAAAAATATGATAAATAATATTTTAAAATCTGAAATATTATTAAAGTAAAAAAAAATACTCAAATAAATTATTATTGACGGTGGAATCTGGTTCTAACCCAAACTCCAACTAACAGAGGATTCTTTCTAGGTCTCAAGTTGTTAACTAGTTCTAAGACAAGAAATCAGCAAAACAAGTAAGAAATGAGGGAAGAGCGGCAAGAATACAAAAGGTTTTTAATGTGGTTTGGTCAAATCCGAGTGGTATGGACCCTACGTTCATGGTAGTATATTGATCTCAGAATCTTTCTACAGAGTTTCTCATTCTTGTATTTATAGATGAAAGAATGTTATAATTATAATTATACATACAGTAAATCTATTACATCAGGCATTTAATATACAAGACAGGACAGATAGACTAAATCATGTAATTTGACTACTGCAGATTGCTCTTGCAGGTGGGCCCTGTGTGTTCGTTGGGCAGAATATGAATTGGTCTTCTGTCTAGTGAGCTCTCAAGTCGCTAGTCCCACCTCACTAACCAGATCATTCGGTATGAGGAAGTACTTGTCTTCAGGATGGCGAGGTTGAGAACAAGCTCGAGTTAAGGAGGTCGCTTTGCGACGTGGACTGAAGGTGTAGTAATATGAATATTCTTCGAGCAGGATCTTTTCAGCGCTCGGACCGCTTGTAAGTCCATCAAGGACGATCTGACTTTCACATATAATAATTATAAAGTATAGTTATATCCTTATATGTTATTTTACATATAAATAATTAATAATAAACAATTAATTTTACCAAACTTTTTTATACAAATAGTTAATGCTATCATTTGATTAAATCAGTTATACAATTAGCTATCAGCTCACTGTTAATATAATCAACTGATTATCAAATAGAGCCTGAAAATTCTTGATTGGTTCTAATTTCTTTAGTTAATAACATCTAATAAGTCTTAATGATATATTTGATTATAATCTATGCTAATTCAATGAATTCAATATTCGGAGAATAACTCAATGTACAATAAAAAATGGACAAACGAACAATTCCTCTGGCGTGAGATTCTTTTCTTTCTTTTTTGTTCTGTGCTCTAGCCTCCAACAAGAATGGGCCTTTTCATTGCAAGGCTCTAGGCCCAGAATACATGCGGGAGTAGCCTCCAAATGGGCCTGAATATACGCATGATTTACGCCCATTATCTTCCAATCCTGTTCTTCCACCTTTAAAATCCATTTTGAAGAATCCCCCAAACCCTAGAATCTCATTGCAGTCGCGCAGCCAAGTGCAGAGAACCAGTCTTCTCCGATCTCAATCCTTGCGAGGTAAAGTCACTTGTTCTTGTTTGCTTCTCAGGAAATTTATTTGGATTAATTTTTTCATGGAAAATTAAAGTACCATCTAGGAAAATCAGTAAATCATTTACTTTTAGCTAAATTTTGGTACTCGAAGAGCATTGTATTTTGGATGATTCATATTTGTGTTACTATGTTATTAATGTAATTATCTTATTATTGTTTCGCAGTGTAAAAATGTCGGTGGGAGAGCTTGCCTGCACTTACGCTTCTTTGATCCTTCATGATGATAACATTTCTATCACTGTATCCTTCTCAAAAACCTTTATATGTCTTTGAATCAATTTATAGCTTCATTCTTCATTTTGCACTGCTTTTGAATCAATTCAAGTACATTGAAAGTGGAATTTGGGGGCAAAGAGTGGGTCTAAGTTCTTATTAAATTGTTTAATAAGATTATGGGTTTCTCCTTAAGTTATTGGTAACAGGCAGATAAGATTGCAGCCTTGGTGAAGGCTGCCAATGTTACTATTGAGCCTTATTGGTATAGTTTGTTTGCTAAACTTGCTGAGAAGAGAAGCATTGGGGATCTGGTATTGAATGCCGGTGGTGGTGGGGCTCCAGTTGCTGTTGCGGCTCCAGCTGCTGCAGCTGCTGGTGGTGCTGCCGCAGCTGCTGCCCCTGCAGCTGAGGAGAAGAAGAAGGTAGGTTTTTAGTGAATAAGCTGTTTTTATTAATTTGGTAAACTTTGTCTTATCTTCTTTTGAGTCTTCTAATTGGCATTTGTTTCTCTTTTCTTCCATTCTTACAGGAGGAGCCCCAAGAAGAGAGTGACGATGACATGGGATTCAGCTTGTTCGATTAGGAGCTCCTTTCAGTATGATATGGCCTATTTTTTGTTACTTTAATGTTAGTTACTCTCGGGATTTTTAAGCTCACGTTTATGTTTGATTACATGTACCCATTAAGGATCAATTTTGAGTAATAGTCATGGTTTTGGAGTGTTCTGAACTTGAGAATCTTGGTTTATGTACCAGTTAAGAATTTAGTCATTAGATATCTCTCTCTCTCTGTCTCTCTCTATCTATCTATCTATGTATCTATTGTATGAGCATATATGTATGCCCTGTCCATGTGATGTTCGATCTGAATCACCTAACATGGATGTGGAACCAGCAATCCCCCCAGATTGATTAACTGCCCGGCTTTTCTCTGTTGCTGGCTAATATCAATGGGTGATGTCTAAAATACCTGATTTGAGTATATTTGGTTTAATCATTGCCCCCTGCAGTAGCTTGATAAGTAACATGAGAAAGATGAATACGTGAAATGGGCCAAATTCCCTTCTGTTTGAGGTGTTTTTGTATACCTGAAGAAGTCTAGTACTACTTTTTCATAACCATGTTTTCCTGGACTGCAAGATAGCATTGGATGATAGGGCCGGCTTCTTTTTCCGGATATTATGCTTATTGTGTTTTATTTAGTTGCTTGGTTAGTGATGAAGTTTGATTTTACCATGTTAAATATCTTGCTGGCTTCATTTTCCTATTTATATGGCTTGCTGTGTCAATTTCTAGAACTCATGGGTATGATTCCTTATGTAGTAAATGACCCATTTGGTGTTGGATGGATGCGTCTTGTAGATTGTATTCAGTAATTCTTGATGTGATTCAATCTATTCCTTATTAGCTCTATTTTCTTCATTCAGAACTGATTAATTGATCAGAAATACCAAGTAGTTGGTCGAGATTGTTTTCCCCTTGCATCGTTTCATGATTCCATTTTTCCTTAAATTAGTCTATTGATTTCTTAATGGAAGAACATGAGAAGTGTAGTTACTTGGAAAGGACGTTGGTGGATAGCTCAATTCGGCATCACCCGTGCTGGTGACACCTCAACTTTTATGAGAGGATTATAACGATTTAGATTAGATGTCTTTAGAGCCAAGCCTCTGAACAATGGGCATGCCAAAGAGCTTTAAATTGAAACAATCATCTAAATTGTTTAAATAATGAAATTTTTTGTTTTCTTTTATTTAAACGAATGTTATTTACTAAAGGCTTGGAGGAGACATTACCCCTAAGTAGTTCAATTTCATCTGAATTCAAAATAAAAAAAGTGAAATGAAGCCATTTAAATTTAAATGTGGCTGTATTAGATACTATTTGCGCAAATTTTGTGGTCCAAATCAGTTTTGTTACAGTAGTTATATATATATATATATATGGGGTTCTGCACGAATATTATTTTAAGCAAGAACTAAGAAGAACGCATTAATTGATAACAAAATTCTTATGATAATTTGGACAATTTTTTTTATTGATTTAGCCTATACATATTTCATAGACACAGTCTATCGATTCTTTTTCCACTTCTTAGACTATCTGCAATTGGAGAAACTTAAGAGAGTTTCTTAAGATTTGTTTATTAATTTTTTACTAGATTCCACAGTGTCACATCATTTTGCTCTCCTTTAAGTAACTTAAGTAATTTTATCCCACAATAGTGTAACTCTATCAAGTTTCTTAAATGAGTCCCATAATTTATCTCACTTCTTTTAACTTATCTCACAACTGGACCCACTTTAATATTAA
>JANHAO010001355.1:0-33323 GCA_026873985.1 Saraca asoca
GTAGTGAAATTAAATATTATAAAATTATTGTAAAAAAAATTATTTGGCAACACAATTTAAGTGTTGCCTATTACTCAAAATTTTGTAATACTTAAAAAAGTGTTGTCTATTATATTTATGGCAACGATTTTAAGTGATTGTTGCCTAAAATTATAAATAAAGGAAACAATACAAAAAATTGTTGCCTATTCTAGTTATAAGCAATAATTTTTTATGATTGTTGAGTTTAGTGTTGCCAAAGGCCAGAAATGTTGTAGTAAGGCAATAGTATTTGTTATTTTGGAGATGGATTTTCCTTCACAGAATCCGCCACTAACACACAATATTCTTGTAGCAATTGTATTAATTAAGAGTCGTTTGGTTCAAATTAGGGAAAGGTAAAGCAATCAATAAAAGGAAATAGAGAGAAATGAAAGGAATAAACCATGATTACCTGTTTGGTTTAAACAAGAAAGGGAATTAGGTTTCCCTCGTTCCCTTTCTTGTCGTTTGGTTCGTTGAAGCAGAATAAAAAAGAAGAAGAAGTGAATAATGAGGACCACTCAGTTAATATCCCCACTTTGTAGCTCTTGAATCCTAAAATTATCATTAACATTACAAGGAATCCTTCTATCACTATTAATTTAATTTGTGGCATTATCATCTGATGCCACATATATTGGTTTTGTCTCTTTAGTTTTAGTTTTAGCACGTACATCAATTGATGATCCATTTTTGTCATCCACAAAATAAATACTAGGTATTGAAATATTTTTCTATTGGATTGCCATTAATTGGGTTTTTTTTCTCTTTACAAAGCAGGTTGAATTTGACCCTAAAGTGATTTGTATAATGTCCAATTCTATGATCTTTTATTAGTGGATAAAAGATGCCCATTGGGCTAATGTATTTTGCACTAAAGCATAGATCCAATAACCTATTGGGTGCTTGATGGGTGAGCCGAATGGGGTTTTCTGTTTTACTAGGTTAAATCGCCCTAATCACTCTATATTGTGATTCTCTCTTAAGCTATAAGCTATTAGAAAAATTCTTTCTTTGTAACTTATGTTGTCCTCTTGTGTGCTACATGTAAAGAAGGTGAGGAAGATCCACATGCTAATTATTTACTTGATTATGACTAAAACAAGTAAGAATTTCATTTTACAATTATACATTTGATATTCTAATTTTTATGTAAGTTTTAATCTACTATTAATATGTGGTATCAGAGCCTACTTGCATAGAATTAGGACTCAATTATATATTCAATTTTGTGATTTCTTGTATCATATATTTTTTTTACCTTCATTATTATGATTCAGTTTGTCAAAATTATTTTGGGGCTTTTATTATCAATTTTACCATGATTTTTCTGCCTTTGAATTGCTGCTAAGTATCATGGCTAGAATTAGTATTTTTTAATTTAATTTCAAATACCATGATAAATTTCATATCTTTAATTCTTTAATTTGTTGTACATTATTTGAAATTGGTTTCGGGTTTTCATAAATTATCATTCAATGATTTTAATGCATGTAAATTCATTTATTTTTGTGCTTTTTTCATAGACAATTATGAGATTTACTTCTTTGGTGTGTATTAGGGTTCTTGAATTAGGACTCTTAATTTATCGTGATTACATTGTTTCAGAACACGATTTTTGCAAACTTAACAAGCACAATTCCCCCATTAATTATCTGAAATAAATTGAAGAAATTAAGATCAAATTCAATGATAAATTTTTATTTATTTTTCTACATTTATCATATTCTTCTCAAATTGTACAGTTTTGGGATTTACTGTTTTTGTCATCGATCAGCGCTTTCGAGCCAGTTGTTGGTGCCTTAGGGCTATCAAGACAGTTAGCTTTGCTATCATACATTTTTCACTTTTGATGTTAAAAAATAATTTTGATTAATATCACAATCTGATCATGTGCTTAATATTTGTTGATTGATTGCAGAATCAAAGTTAACTAAATGCTATTCAAGAGATCTGCCTTTTAGATATAGTAATTTTGTTGTATTAATTAGGATATTTTGTAAGTTTGATCTAATTCATATTGATCCAAACAACGCTCTTAAATTAGTTAAGTTGAGATAGAAATAAATCACTTGAAATGAGTTAAAATGAAAAGTTTTCTAATAAGGTTTTCAAATGCACTTTCACAAGTATAATGATAAATATATAATTATATTAACATTATAGCATTATTAGGTCAAAAATTAGTTATCACATTAATAATTTTAAAAATTTTAATTAAGTGTAATTAAATATCTTTATAATTAAATTATATTAAAATTTCTTTCCAAATTAAATTGATATAAATTAAAAATATATTTAATCAACTTTTATCGTAGCAAACAAATTTGGGACAGCGTTTCTTCGTATCACGTGCCTAGAAAGTTCAGGCTACCAGACATTACCGAGGTGTGTCTTCGTGAACTGTAAGAAGTGAAGCAAGACAAATCCTTATTGCCAGGATGAACACGTAAAAGATAATGTGAAGTGAAAAGTACGTTGCTACCGTGGAAGGATCAAATTTTGACTTGTTTGATAATGATATAACCATGTGAAACGAACGGTCTCAAACAGGTTTAATCCATGAGGGTTTGCATTCATACGGACTAATTTGTTTGAGTCCACTCAAAAACAATTTTCGAAGAAAAAGTTCGACCTCTCTCGGTTGGACAAATTCGTGAGTAGTCTATTTTTTTTTTTGAAATATATTTATTTTTATTTTTTATTAATTTTTTTAAATGAGTAATAAATTAATATCTAGTGACTATTATTTTAGACAATAAATTTATTAGGTTGGACTTATATACTACAATTACAAGCTCATTAAAAAAGAATAATTTAAAAAAAAAATGAATTGACAGATTAACCCTGATTTGAATAACCTGTTTGAGTATCTGATACAAAAAAAAAATCAAATAAAATAAAAGTTCAACCTGATCCATATCCGTAAATAGTCCATGAATTTCACAGGTCTGAAGCCCATTTTAAATTGCCAAGTGAAATATAGTTTTCTTGTTTAAATAATCTACGTTGGACGATTTTTTTTTTTTTTTGAAAGGTTATAAGTTATAAAAGTAAGGTAATTTGATCACATTATGTCATTATCTGTTTTTAAAATCTATATCCTTAAATATTTTACTTTTGAATTTTTTTAAATACACTATTTTTTGCCACATAAAGAAAAAAATTGTCTATTGATTAGTGAATTCCCATGTGGGCGGGATCAGTCAATTTTGACAAACAGCGCTTCATAAATAAAAATTACAACACTAAATTTAAAAAATTTACAACCATTATGATAAAGTTATTTATAACAAAATTTTTATAAAAAAAATTTGAACTTTTCTTATAAAATTTGGAATTCCTTATTGCACGCACATTTTATAAGTATTTATTACAATAAGTTTTTTAAAAAGAAAATTATAATAATTAAAAATTTATAACATTTTATGAAAACATATACAGCATTTAAACATTTTACGCGGGTGGGTGTGGGGAGGGCTGCTGTCGGGCTTGGGCTGTGCGTAAATAGTAGCGTGTGGGAGAGGGGACTTGGCTGCTATTAGTGGCGAGGTCATTGAATATAAAGTGGAAAAGGGGTATTTTTTTAGGGTAAAATATTTAGGGTCTAGGGCAATATTTTCTAGTTTGATTTGAACATTAACCCAACAAGATAACCAGCTTAAAATCGAATCAGTTTAACTGGTCTAACGTAATTTTTATACGTATAAAGTTATACAGATATATATATATATACATGTGCATATAAAATCTCCTTATTTAGTGTATATATATGTGTGTGAATATAAAAAATTATATCTACTTATTTTGTATAAGTGTATTTTTAAAACACAATAAATAAATATTAACCTTACCACAATTACAACCATCCAACACAATTGTAGTTCAAATAAAAGGCAAATAACAAAAACTTGATATCTAGTTCCAATTACAATTATACAAGTCTTTGTTATTTTTACTTACTACAAATGATGTAACATATTAAATCACAACGAACATTTAAGATCTTAATCCTTGTCAAACATGGGAGGAACTTGATCAAACAAAGTCATGGTATCATATCAAAATCATCTCTACTATAATTTTCATCATGCAGAATTGAGCCCAAATCAGCTGATGGAGCTTCCATGCTTGTGCTTTAAATATCACCTTCAATTATATCTAAACCAATAAAATTAATTATAATAAAATGCTTTTATGTAAAAGTCTAAAGGAAAAAAAATGTGTGGAACAAGTTCCTTGTATGTTTAATAGAAAACTAACCTTCTTGATTATTAGAAGCAATATTTGGAATTGCTTCATCATTGTGTATCATTCACTCAATTTCCTCATGAACAGTGAATCATGTTCTTCCTTAATCCAAAATTGAGTTTTGTCCATACTCTCATAATTAATAGGATTAAATAACCTATTCTTGTTTGAAGCCCTATAAAGTATGTGGTATGTAAATTATAAATATTGTACTTTCATATACGCTAATTAATATCAACAAATTAAACAAATAATATTACATAATTTTCAATCACAAATTGTAATACACAAATACAAGATCATTCAATCTTTGATGCTCAAATCTATTTCTTTTCTTGGTGTGTATTCTTTCAAAGGCACTTCAATTTCTTTCATAATCTAAAGAAGATGTCGTTTGGCTTAGAAGAGGGATAACCAACTTTGCTACATTAGGAGCACTATGTTCAAAACTTTCCAACCATTCATTTATCACAATAAAAACAACAAAACAAACCAAATCAGTCATTCTAATCATAATTCAAATAACAAAATATTATAAATAATTCAAAAGGATGAAAATTCTTACTGGGTCATATATTTTTTTGAAGCTTCAAAAGTCATGTTGATGGTGAAATCTGGTTCTGCCAAATTCCAGTCAATTGTGATTAGTTCTTGAATCCCAAGTTGCTTTCTGGTTGATGAAATAGGAGTAGAATGAGGTGAAGAGCAAGAATAACAATGGCAAATAGTATTTTTAATGTGGTTTGGCTAAAACTAAGCGGCACAGATCTCTATGTGCACAAATGATTTTATTACTTCTGAAGGAAATTTTACAAAGTTTCAGTATGTAAGAAACAACTAATTTAACTTTTTTTCTACAGAGAGCTCCTTCCTCTTATTTATAGAGGAGAGGAGGTTACAAATGTAAATTTACAAGTTGTAAATGTATTACATCATGCAATAAATGTACAAGACAAAGTGTATCCTGTAGTTCGGCTCTTGCAGATTGCTTTCTGCTAGTGAGACCCTATTGTCTGCTATAACAAAGGGTTAACATAAGCTTGTCTAGTGATCCATCTCATTGAGCTTTTAATCAAGTAATGTTCCTTACCTCGTGAGTTGTTTCTGGCTCGGGGTTGCTGCTGGCCTTTAGCTAGTAAGGTTGGGCTCGCTTATAGTGAAGCGAGCTCATGCAAGACTGATTATAGAGTATGCAAGCTAGGACTTGGCATCCTCAATCTCAGTGAGCTAGATTTTTCTAACCTGGACTTAGCTTCTACTGAGCTTCTGCCGGTCTACTTTGCAAGACCAAAATTTTGCCCATAACATAAGTTCCCAATTCTCAGTTCACTTTGCGAACTAGGAGTTGTAATTTTTCTGAAAGGGTCTTCACTTGTAGTCAAAGTCTTTGTGCTCAAACTTTCAATCTTTCACTTCATCAGCCTTAGGCCATACTTCGCACTATGTATGCTTCATAGCCGTTGGCATGGTAGCCTAGTTTTTCCTGGATCATTCAATCAGGAACTACTGATTATCCGCCAGATTCTACAATGAACCCGAGCTTGTCTATATAAATCCTGAGAAGTTCTTCTTGCTTCCCCATGGAATAGCTTAATGGGTGCTTTGACTAAGCCCCCCATGTTTCTGATGATTTGGCCTCTAACGAGGCACTTTGAGGCATGCAAGGCTTGCTATAAGAGTTCTCGAGGCGTGAATAGCCTGTTGCACATGACTCCCATGAATAGCATCTCTTGTTGGCTACTGGGAAGTCTTATGTAGATCTTGGATTACTTCCTCACAGTTTTATCGTAAGATTCATCCTTTCCAGCCACGCTTTTTGGCATCTTTTGAATTGCTTTGGGTGCAAGTTAGGAAAAAGACCATTAGCTTTGAAGGGGCGACAGGAAGAAGAAAGTTGGGGACTTGGTGCACCTCTCAGTCCTCTGGTTGGTGGGAGTTCATCTTCTGGCCTCCTCTGAAAGCGATAGCTATAAGCCTTTTTACTTTGATGTGCTTTACATCATCTGATGTAAATTTACCTCATTGAATGAGGCTTTTAATAAAAGAGTTTTCTTCATAACCTTTACACGTTGTACTGGACATTTCGCTCGCACAAATGACTGTATAAATCCTTGTAGCTAAATGAAACATTTTGATGACCATTCGGTCACATTTTTTAGTCAATAGTAACTCTGGGCATTTGAGTTCCTCTAACAAATAGTATCTGGTAGGCCATATGAGAGCTATGGTAGCTAAGTTGCATGAGAGCTGCGAATATTTGGGGTTATGCCTAGTAATCTCATTGCTCAGTGAAGCAACAATCTTGTTGCTCAACTTCACAGCAATCTTGTTGCTCAGTGGAATAGCAATCTAATTGCTTAGTCTTGTAACAATCCCATTGCTTAGTGAAGCAGCAATCTTATTACTCAGTTGCCAGTAATCTCGTTGCTTAGCTTCATAGCAATCTTGTTGTTCAATGAGATAGCAATCTTGTTGTTCAATGAGATAGCAATCTTGTTGCTCAATTCTCTAGCAATTTTGTTTCCTAGGCAGGTAATTTAGTTTACTTTAGCACCTCCATGCCTTAGCAAAATGTTGGAAATGAGCTTTTATTAACGCCTCCATGCCTCAATTGTTAAGCTGGCAGAAATATCAAGTTTTGGCTTCATCGGTGTGAAATAACTTCCTTCTTGAATAAAAGAGTATTTTGCCAAAAATCATTAGACAAAAAATTTTGTTAACTTCAGAACATCATTACATCATTAATGAATTATTCTAACAGAAGGTCCCTGCTCTTGATTAGGACGTTGATGAAGTTGTCCACTTCACGGCTCTGGTGGGTTCACCACATAATCTTGCAAGTAACCTCTTTTGATGAGGTCTTTTATGGTGTCCCCTAGCGCCTAATACTCTAAGGTGCTATGCCCATTCTCATTATGATAGGCGCAAAATCTACGTGTGTCCCTAAATTTACTGGGAGCTCTCAAGGGCTTCAATTTCTCAAAGTCTTCTCTATGCCTTTTTGTGACAAAGATCTCGTCTTAGGTGTCAGATAAGATAGTATAGCTTTCATGACGACCTTGATGTTGAGGTCATTGAGGCTTTGCCTTCTTTGTGAGTTGGAGACTAGAGTCATAATTCTAGCCCTCATCATTTTTATTTTTGCTTGGAGTGGAGCTACTAACTTCATACTTTTGCTTGGACTCCGTCGAGTCAAAAGTATCTTCCTATCTAATTTGTTTAGTAGCTTTCTCATAGAATTTAGTGAGATCTCACATTGGGGACTTGTAGAGGCTTTTGTAAAGATTTCTGTCTTTACAGAGTCCCGCTGAGATTGCTGTCAAGATATTTCCCTCAGTAGGATTTTCTATAAAATTGGCTTCCTGTCTGAATTTGGCTATATAATCTTTTAGCAGTTCGATCCTACGTTGAAAAATTATTGCAAGGTGGCATAATGGTGTGAACTACTTTTTCAACGCTTGATACTGATCCATAAATTTCCTTTGATAGTCTTCTTAATCGTTAACACTACAAGCCAGGTGGCTTCTGAACCATGCTCGAGGTATGCTTCCCAATGTCACTAGAAAGATGTAACACTTGACCAAAGGGTCAGTTATTTGAATGTCCATCTAGATGTTGAATGCATTCAAATGGTCGTATGGGTCACTGTTTCTGTAATATAACGGTATCGTGGGGACTTTAAGTTTCTAAGGGAAGGGCTACATCTTAATTTCTACAAAAAATGGCGAGCTCTTCTCATTGTGAACTTGCTCATCCTGAGTTCGGAGGCACTTCTCTAGCTACTTCAGCCTTCGGAGCGCCTCTTTTGTCAATAGGTCTTGCATTTCAGATTGCAGGTAAGAGGATTGGTGGCTCCTCTTTTCTTGGTTGTGGGAGATCTTAACTTGTGAGCTCACATGTCATTGACTTTCATGATTCTCACATGTTTGGCGAGCTGAATTTTCCTCGTGAACTTCTTCACAAAGTTGCCAAAGCTGTGTAAAGATCTCCTTTTGCCTTTGCGCTCCTAGGGCCTGTGCCTGGGCCAATGCATTGACTATCTCAGCCAATTCCTTCACCATATTCTCAAGCATTTGTAGGGATTGGAGAAGTGTTTTAGGGGGCATATCGATAGTGCTTCTAGCAACGGATATGCCTGTTGGCTGGATGGCTGGAGTGTTTGAACTCCTAATGACTCTTCCTCTCCCCATTATGGTAGAGCAGAGAAGTAATCAAAAAGCAAATGGTGCCGTCCCTCTAATGCCAAAATGTTGACAGTGAAATGTGGTTCTGCCAAATTCTAGTCAAATTGTGATCAATTCTTGAACCCCAAGTTGCTTTTTGGTTAACGAAATAGGAGTAGAAAGAGGTGAAGAGGAAGAACATTAATGGCGGACAATATTTTGAACGTGGTTCAACTACAACCGGCCAACACTGGTCCCTACATCTACGAATGATTTTATTACTTTTTGAAGGAAATTTTACAGAGTTTCGATATGCAAGAAATAGCTTATTCAGCTTTTTTTCTACAGAGAGCTCCTTCCTCTTATTTATAGAGGAGAGGAGATTACAAATGTAAATTTACAAGTTGTAAATGTATTACATCATACAATAAATGTACAAGACAAAGTGTATCCTGTAGTTTGTCTCTTGCAGATTACTTTCTACTGATGGGATCCTGCTGTCTACTATAACAAAGGGTTGATGCAAGCTTATCTAGTGATCCATCATGCTGAGCTTTTAATCAAGCAATGTGCCTTACCTCGCAAGCAGTTTCTGGTTCAGGGTCATTGTTGGCCTTTAGCTAGCAAGGTTGATCTCACTTATAGCGAAGTGAGCTCACGCAGGATTGATCGTCAAGTACACAAATTGGAACTTGGTGTCCTCAATCTTAGCAAGCTATATCTTTCTGACCTAGAGTTAGCTTTTGTTGAGCTTCTGTTGGTCTACTTTGCGAGACTGAAATCTTGCCTATAACAAGTCAATTCATCATTGAAACTTTCATACCTTTCATGATAAAGGATGTTTTCTTTTAGAAATTCAATTTTGTTTGATTTAATTCTTGCTTCTAAAACTTAAAAAATTCTTGATGTAACTCTAGTTTGAAAGAGATTTTTTCTTTTGTCATAGGTAAAAATTGGATTTAATAGATATCCAGTACTAAGAACTTTTTGAAAAGTTGTTTATCCTACCTATGTTTGATAATGCTTATATAGGATCTGTGCAATGACTTTTTGTTCATGAAAATATTCTTAATGGCTCTTCATACTCTATACATGGCATCATCTACATAATCAAGTGAAGGCTTTTCATCTGCATCAACAATCCTCAACACTCAAATAAGTAGAGCCACAATTTAGGTCATAATGGCATAATCATGGCAAAATTTCTAATTTAAAATGATAACAATAAATTCTTTAGCCTTTTGATCTTTGGAGTTCTAGGAATTTATATAAGCTTTACCAATCACCAATGCTATAAGATTAGGCTTGTATTCATAAATGTCTTTTAAAGTAATTAAAATTGAAGCAAAACGCGTTGGCCTTGGATGTATAATTTTTGTCCATCCTTCTCTTTTCCTTAATCAAGCTAATAAAAATGCATAATTGTATACAGACTTGGTTATCATCCATGCACATTTTGCTACACTACTCACAAGTTCCATCTTGCCAATATTTGTTAAAATCAAGTTTAAGCAATGTGTAGTACAAGGTGATGATTAAATTGAAGGATACATTTCATTCAACAATCTTCTTGCATCTTTATAATTAGTAGCAATATCAGTAACCAAGTGGACAACATTACTACCTAACAAATTCAATCATCTCATCAAATAACTTACAAAGTATTAATTCATCTTTAACAAAATTTGAAGCATCTACTAATTTAATAAAAGTAATGCTGCTTGGATAATACACAAGAAAATTAATAACTTGTCTATTTTTTATCTTGCCAACCATTAGCCATTATAGTACAGCCAGTGTTTTTCCAAGTACTTCTACAAGCATCAATGAGCAATTGAACTTCTTTTTTCACATCATACAATAACTTAGTTCTCATTGCATGATAAGTTGCAGCCTTATAACTAAGACCAATTAACACAATAACATTAAACATGGATTGGAAGTAAATTGAATTCATAGCATTTAAGGGAATGCAATTATCATAAAAGAACCTAGCAATTAGTAAACATACTCGATGTATAGCATCTTTTCCTACAATTACACTCTAAATTGATGGTTGAGCTCTAAGATTGGTTCTTGGTGCAAGCATTTTTTCAATATTCTCACTTGCCTTCCTTTTGCCTTTGGCTGAAAATTTTTGACCATGTATTTCTTCTAACTTTCTTATATCTCCCTCAAGTAGTGTAGTACTATGAGCATATGAATTTTCTTTCCATTGATCTTTGCTAGACTCCTTGTTTTTCTTTCTTTCAAACCTTTTCAAATACTTTTCAATATGATATCTAACATCATAAGGAACTTTTGAACATGCTTGGATTTCACCCTTTCTTTTGATAAGATGTAGTTCAATTCTATTTATCCCTCCACTTTTGATTTCTTTTGCACAATACAAATGTTTTAAAATTTTTTCCCCTTTAAATCTACACCTTTCATGCAATGGTTCTATGTAGGATCTATTTTTGCTCTAACCGATTGTGTTCAAGATGCACTCATTAATTGACCCGTTGAGAAAGACAACATGTCTTACATTTAAACAAAAATTCAATGATATTATTTTTCTTTATTTCTAAGTGAAAATAAGAAAGAATTTAAATAATCCTAACTTCTAAGTGAAAATAAGAAAGAATTTAAATGGTCCATGCATATATAACATGAATTAGATAGACCAAATGCTTTGGCAAGCATATATAGGTTGTGATTAGTTTTGGCATTAATTAAGAATTTATATAGACATGCATATAACATTAAGCTTTTCACTAGTATCCTCATTGTTGGCATTTTGTGTGAAATTAAAAATAAGTAAAGTACAATATGTATGTGGCCATTTGCTACTCAAATTTATCATATTATTCATTATTGTCTTTTGGACAGTGCAAATGGCCTGTGAGCACCTATTTCCTATTACAACAAGTAGTAGTTAATTTAGTGCTAATTAAATTTCTTATTAAGAAGATTTAGCTTTAATTAAGATCTTTCAACTATTTTATTTTTAAAATACTTTTTTCTATGATAGTCAATGCTTATAAGGACCATTAAGATGGATTCATGTCTCATCAAAGCACTTGACATATAAAGGTCACAACTCTTAGATTCTTCCCTTTCTTTTCCTCTCAATATATAGTCTCTCATGCATGCATATGCTTACATACATACATACCTCCAGCATGCCTAGCAACTTTTAAATTTATTTGAAATGCACTTACTGAGTCAATCAGACTTAGGCTTTATTCTATATAATGCTAAAGAATTAATTATAAATTATTAATAGTGTAGCAAAGGTAAATATCCTTAGTAGGCCTATGTGTTAGTCAGTGTTTATGCCAATATTAAATGAGTATTGTTGTTATGATATTTAATAAAATTTTCATGATAAATTACTGGAGTCTATCTAGTTAATTTTAGATTGAAATCTCACATGAATCATTAAAAAAACAAAAATTGGTTACATAGCAACGACTTAATAATGGTGAATGTTTGGAACCACCTTCAAAATTTAGCATTCTAGTGATAATTTGAAATGTCACAAAATATACAAAATATACAAGTTGTTAGACACTTAGCAGCAGTTTTGCTTTTGTCTCATTTATTTATCTTTTATAGCTTTGGTTTATATTTGTAATCATCATTAGTGAAAACCCCCAATTAAAATTCCTAATTTACAAACTTTGTGACTTTTTCTCACTCTCTACATCTCTCAAAGTTTCTTGTTACAAGTTTTTCCATCTTCACTACCTCTCGAAGGTCAAAACTCTTTGCCTTATGGTAGCAATCTCGGTGACACAATAGCAACCCCCCTAATCTAAAGGTTTGGTATGCTGTTTTGTTTGCTCATTTACAAAGATCAGACCTTAATTACAAAGGACTTTCCAAGTAAAACTCCTATTATTGTTTGCTTCCCCATGTTTAAATTTCTTTAACATATAATTAAAGAAAGGAAGATTTTTCTTTGAAAACTATACATTCTCAAATATCATGGTTGAGCATATTCAAAAATTTGAAAAAGCTTGACCTCAAGCTCAATAAGCAAACTTCATTTAATGGTGTTTGAGATTGTGAGAACCTTTATCATTTTATAGGCTATAAACACTTTGCTTAAATTTGTTTAAAGCTTGTAAGAAAGAACAGTGGCAATCTGTTTTGTTATTTTATGCAATTAGAATACTAAATCTATTTTCATATGTTTGTTTGGTTCCTTTATGTTTATTGTACTCAAAAATTTGCATAATTCTAATTAACTTTTGAATAATTGCATTTTATGGTTGTAGTAGGAAAAATAGGTCATTTGTTGTTAACTTTTGATTAATTGTATTTTATTTGAAAGGAAAAATAGATAAAAAAAATTCAAATAAAATAATGTAATAATTCAGTGACAAATGAGAACTATTGTCAAACTTAGGTAAAACTTTCATTTCAAATTTTAGAGTGGAACCATCACTAAATGTAAAATTAAAAAATATTTATTTATTAAATTTAACAATGATTTAAAAACAAGCCTAAATGTAAAAAGTTGATTTTTTTCCCATTTGAATTTTGTGGCAATTCAAAATGCCACTAGATGTAATTTTTTTTTATCATAGTTAATATAGTGGTAATTAAATCACCGTCAATGCAATTATTGTCAAATTTTGCTTTTATGACACATATTTCAATAGTTGGTTTAAATTGCCACTAAATTGAATAAGGTGGTCACTTTTGATGGAGTTACCACAACCACCATTAAATAAATTTGTGGCAATGAGAACCATTACTAAATGACATGTTTTTTTTTTTATAGTGGATTTAACCTTACTTACCTATGTGTTTGGGAATTATGAATATAATGGGAATAGAACTGTGAAGGGGGAGACTGGGACCATTAAGTTGCTCCTCAGTGTTAAGTTGCCTAGGCTTTGTAGATTTATATAGGAACATTAGACTCCTTGTGTGATGGTCATGGTGTCAGCAAGTAGTTGTCATATACAAAAGTGCCAAGTGGAGCTATTGGCAAGTAGTTGTATTATTTCAATGGTGGAAGGTTGTGTCACTCCAACAAGGGTGGCAA
Source organism: Saraca asoca (assembly GCA_026873985.1). Classification (NCBI taxonomy): domain Eukaryota; kingdom Viridiplantae; phylum Streptophyta; class Magnoliopsida; order Fabales; family Fabaceae; genus Saraca; species Saraca asoca. Next base: position 13,477 of record JANHAO010001355.1, read on the forward strand.
GATAGAGTAGTTGGAAGATCCTTAAAGAGTTATAATGAATTATTATAATTGCGTAATTTGGTAAACCATTATGACCATTAATGCTTCATTTTTGAAATTTCAAATTACGTGACCTATGACTGATTAGGTGGCCTTGATAGTTTTATCCTTGTATGAAGAGGTGCATCTTTTCCCAAAAGGTTTATAAATATCCTTTTCCTCTATCATTTGGGCATTTTCCAAATTTTTTAAAAATCCTTAAATGCAGAGCTTTCTCTTTTTGAGCTTTCACCATTCTTCTCTCATTTCTTTTGTTTCTCTATTACTTTTACAACCACCATGCTTTTTTGTAAAGTGCTTACTAAGAAGGTCAATAAACCTAGGGGTAAGCATATTTCTAATGAAGAGGTTGAAAAATCTTTGTCATATGCTATGTTTGAGTAAGATGAGGTACCTTTCTTTGCACCTTTGATTATAGGAAGCAAGTCATGGAGGATATTGAGCTAACTTCATTGGTCAAGGAGGTAATTTATAATCATTTTGAAAGCACCCAGTTGGATAATCTTTTGGTGGCTAGTAAATCTACATTTTTACCCCAAAAGTGGCCCTTATAAAGAAATTCCTAACTTTAGTCACTTCTTCCTTCTGGCTTGCTTGGCATGGGGTGATTTCAACTTCAAGATGGTGAATTTTATCATAAGATCTTAACTGACAGAAGGTTTTAGTTTTTGGTTCAAATAAATATGTTCTAATGGTGCTTCTTACCATATTTTGGAGCAAGTAAGTATTATTCAATTGATTCACATTTCCATAAACTTATCAATTAAGCAGAATGTGTAAGATTTGAATTGCTTGGTCAAGTGGTGAGTTAGCTCCACCCTACTTTTCTTGTTGGATGGGGAGAATTAATACCCACTTTAGAAGATGTTTTTAGCTCTATGATCTACCACTATTTTGTGAGAAGACGATGTCTAGGCTAAGTATCATAGAAGATATTACTAATATAGCTAAGCGGTTTCTCAAGTGTCTTACCCACTACGGACAAGTTAAGTATTTTGAAGAGAAGTAGACAATGATTCAATTAGAAGATACGTTAAACTTTGCTAGGTGGGAGCGGTATGGCACTATGGTGAAGGAAAGAAGCGAACAAACTAGTACCGCTTGGTCAAGAATAGTTGCATCAATGAGGATAATGACCTTTTCTTACATGCTTTTATATCTCGATCGCTCAGCACTTGTATCATCTCGAGTCCTCTTTCTTAGAGTCTTAACCTAGAAGTTTTTCTTCTAACCATCTCCTTATGAGTGGGAATGTTGATAGCTTTAGCTCTTGCATACTTAGAAGGTCTTTATCTCCATTTGGACTAGCTTTAGGGTCACATTGCTCATTTTAATAGGCGGTATGTCATGAATAATTATATTAATGTTATATTCCTTCAAATTTTCATTAATGAGTGTTTTCCTAAGTATGCTCCTAAGGTAAAATTTGTTGCGGCTTCTAAGTCAAACCACTGGTCTTAGATGTGGGGGCAATCTTGCAAGTGGTGTGACCTTAAGGAGATCATAGATTCTCCTTCCAACTTTTGCTTTAAGCTTAATAGACGTAGTTAGGCTGGTTATTACAAGGCAAATTTGTATGTTTATTGTGCTTAATGGCCCATTGTGCCCATGTGCCATATAGGAGTAATGATGAAGCTAGGACAATTTGAAACAAAAGCAATTTTGATTACTAGAACTTAACCATGACCCCTTGTAACCTTATAAGCTTCCTTCCAATGGATAGGTCTTCTTTAAATAGGGGAGCCTTCTTCTAGTCTAAATACCACCCAAACAGGGTTTGAAGATAGTTTTGGTATGATTAGCTAAAACAATCAAGGTGCATGTTAGATGATGTTGATCAAGTGGAGGCTAGGATTACCTTTCAGGGTTTTTGTAAGGCGATTAAGAAGATTTATATTATTTCCAATGTTCAATTTCCATCTGTCACTCATGATGGCTATAAAATTGAAAGCTAGAAGGCTATGCATAAAGCCTAGTAGCATTTTGTGATTTCATTTAGGGACCACTCATTTTATGGTCTAAGGTCTCAATCTTGAAGCTTGATCCATTGTATAGCAAGCCCCCATGCAAAAAGGCTACTAAAGTTTGAGATGAGGAGGATGTTGAATTTGAAAAAGAGGTTCAGATGGAAGGCAAACCTCATGAAGCCACTAAAGAGGGTGCTTCTTTTGGGGTAGTTAACTGAGCGTCTGTTTCAAAGAAGAAGAAAATTAAGTGACATACACGGTCAGGGCAAACAACTCCATAAGTCTAAACTTTTAAGGGCAAGCCTTTACAAGATCCAACTTCTAAACTTAAAACTTCTGTTAAGTTGGTTTTTTCACATCTTACATATACATTAAGGAAGTGTTCAATGGATGCATTTCTTTTTATGATCCTCCTCCTAAGCAATCGAAGACTCTGCTTTATTCAGTTCAGGAGATAGATGTTCGCCATGTGGACGATACAATGATTGTAGGTGACATTTCAATAAGCTTCATGCTAGCTGCTTGGGTCATAAGTATGGGTTTTAGCATTTAGATGGCTAAGACTTAGGTTTTAGTGAGGTCATATTATAGGTAGGCTAGAAGTTTGATGCTATTAAGATGTTATTAGAGCTTTAGTCTGAATGCTCCTTTCAAAGGTTATTTCCTTCATTAGGACCTGTAAATTACTTCTTATGGTTAAGTTAATTTAGGTATTACAAACCCATGTAGAAACAAACTACAACCTATGTCAATTAAGGACGTAGAGAGGTTAAAAAAATACAAAAGATCTTGTGCACATTCACAATCAAGTTTAGAATTCTAACATACCAGAGGTTTTTGCCTTAAAAGTTTCATTGAACTTATAATTAGTTTCTTATAATTTTCTTTTGCATAAAATTAATGACATATTGAAATTTAAAATTGTTCCCACTAATATTAAACTAAAGTATCAAAAAGATCATTAGATATGAATTAATTAGATATGAGTTACTGATACATGTTTAAGCAGTTTGCAAAGGTCATTCCTTCGTACCTTGGGATTACTATTATATAAAAAAACCATTGATGTAATTAAATCTTACTTGACAGTTGAAATGATGAGCTGACATTAGTTTTTTGTTGACATAGAACAAAAGGCTAAGTTATATTATTATTATTCAATTTTTAATTAGATTCTTATAAAATAAGTTTTGAATAAAATCCTTATGTTTATTTTTTGTTTCTAATTGTGCATTTTTTAATTATTTTTAATTAGGTTTTCTTTGCAATAAACATATATATAATGATCTATTAGTAATTTATGGAATGAGAAGCATGTAATTTATCATTTTCCTCTAAAAGCAAAATAACTTTAAAAATTGTCTTGATTTTCTTGAAATTATTTGCACCTAATAGAAAAAAATAGTATGGAAACTCTATTAACCATTGTTAAGTCACAGCAACAAATTATGGTTCATATGTATCTTTTATTAGTGAGATTTAATGGGAAAATACTAACAAGTATCCCACTAGAAATAAAAAATAAGGATAATGACTCAATTTAAAATTTTAAATTATAAAGATCTAATTAGAAATTGAATAAAAGTGTAAAAACGAGATACATCAATTTAACCTTAAATAAATCTTAATCATTTTTAGTTTATGGGACATTGATGTGAAGAAGGTTAATTTGAATCAAATATCTTTAGTATAATATCCAATTTTATCATCATTAGAACACACCTAATGACTTGAATAAATACACATCGTACATGCAAAATATTTTTTTTAGATGATAATTTAAATCAATCCAAAAATATAGACAATAAAGCTATTAATTGCCTCGTTAGTTAATAGCAGTGAAAAGTTAATACTTTACTATGTTCTCCAATTACTCCATTCCAAACATCTTCTCTTGCACAGCTTGGAGTGTAAAATAAGCCAAAAGCATGTTGGTTAAATCAATCCATCTATGAATTTTTCTAAGACTGGACTTATAATTTAAAATTCGTTTCAAAATAAATCTAAGCAAATTGGATTTGTGTGAACTATGGTCCAAGCGGATTAAGCACGTGCTAACCCAAGTCAGCAAAACAACTTTTTTCTTCTGTTTGTTTAATTTGTCAAAATGTTTTGGTCATGTCTTCCTTCATTACACATATTGTTTTGTTTAACAAAAAAAGCTAGAGCCTATTTCACTTGAACTCAAAATAGCATCTTATTTAAAAACAAATAAAACTCACTTCACTTGAATCTAAATGCTAAACCCAGTTAAGTTTAAACTAATTATATAAAGAGAAAAATAATAGAAATCAAATTTTAAATTTGTTTTTATAATTTTGATTTAGTTGTTCAAAAAACTTCCAAAACAAAGAAAAAAATGAGCCAGTCAGTGAACTAGTCTGATTCATCTTATGATCGGACTGGTTCCAGACTCGTTTAAAGTGGGCCTCCCATTTATGTCCACGTCCGTTATACACCATTAAGCATTGACTATGTGAGAAGATTGAGCCTTCAGGCTCCGGCCCCAGCGAACCGCCTGCATTACAGGTTTGTCTGTATTGCACTGTTAAAACGTTTATGAGAAATTAATAGAAAAAAGAAAAAGCTAGAGTATATATGGATAAAAATAAAGAGTTTTCATATCATTTATATACTTTATGATTAATAAAAATAATGATATTATGATTGTAGGGAAAATAGCTTTTGCTCTCAAGAAGCAGATGTTGTTTTCTATGATGTAACTTTACATTTAACATTGGTCAGATAAAAAAATTTCTCTAATCTTATTTTTTATAATTATAAATACATATAAATAAAGAAATAAATAAAATCACTGCTGGCTAAGTTTCTGCATATTTAATAAATAAATAAATAAATGTAATAAAGGATATATTCCGATAAAATTACTGGAGGTTAAGTTTCTGCATATTTAGGGGCGCCTGCGAAGTGAAATTCTAATTTTCATCTGAATTAATTTTGGTTGTTTTTCTAACAATTTTGGTATATGGGTGGAGAAATTTTCAACCCTTTTAGACTATTGCATTTTAAATGCATTCGGGTTTTCGAAGGCCCATAACTTGCTACTCTTCACCAAGCTAAGGCGTGAATGGATGATTTCAATAGATTTTGTCATGATAGGCAAAGGTGGGAGTGGGAGTGCGTTCATACAAAGATGTTTAGATTAAATTATTTTGTTACTCTTTATAATTTTATTTAATTTTTAATTAATTTTTAAAATTTAAAAATTAAAATTAAATCTTTGTATTTATATTTATTTTTAATTAGGTATCTTTCATTATTTTTCTCTTAGATTTGTCGGTAATATAATATTGTTTAAATAACAATCTATTAACAATTTATATACTAAAAAGTTCGAGATTCTAAATTTCCCTTTAGAAACAAATTGATTTGAAAAATATAAAAATTTTCTTTATACTATTTATCACTTAAAATATAAATTCAAATGATAAGAAACATTTTTATCAACAATAGTTATGTTGTATCATTAAAGTATTTTATAAATTTGCTTATTATTAACAAAATTTAATTGGAAAGTGTTGAGAAATATTTAATTAGAAATAAAAATAAAATATGAGGATTTAGTTTCAAAACTTTTAAATTATAAGAATATAATTAAAAATTGAGTGAAACTATAAGTAACAACAAAATAAGTTAATCAAGATTTAATCCAACCTTGTTCACAGAAAAAGGTATCCTAATAAGGTTGCTATCATTCTTTTAAATTACAGTTTATAATTGTAATATTACATAATAAAATAGGGTTTCACTTCTCTAAAATGCAAGATGCACTTTAGAAAGTAAAGTAGATCATTGTAGTAGTTGGTGAAAAAATAAATGGCTCAGAATTTAATAAATAATATACAATTAAAAAAATAATTTTAAATTTGTAATTATCTACTCATTTGAATATTTTTAATAATCACTATAATAATCTAACTTTACCTTCTAAAGTGCATCTTACATTTTATAAAATCCAAATTCTACTAGAATAATGCCTATATGATGAACAGATTATTTTTAATTTATACTATACAATAACTTTTAGTTCAAATATGCACAATTTATTTTTATTTTATAAATACATTGTAACTTTTTTCTCATAAATAGTATTTTGTGACTTCATAGTCATTTTAACAGTGAAATAATCTTAACTATAATATTTGTTGAAAGATATTTGTATTAATTATGCTATAAACTTGTGTTTAAGGTGATTAAATAATGGATGAGTTTATTCTATTCTCAGAGCAAGTATTCCCAGTTTGCATTGCAATTTTAATTTACAATAATATCTAAATTTGTAAATACAATTGAGCAATGAGTTGAAGAAACAATCTTTACTTATACTTTCTACCTAAAAAGAACTTCTATTGCTAATGTTAATATTAATTAATTGATATATACATTGACAATTAAAACAAATTGCTCCTCTTATGAAATATACAAAAAAGATAATATGGCAAAGCAAAAATAATTTTAAGAATCTAAATCTTCTATCCATAAATACTGAAGTAGCATTTAAATAAGATATCACAAAAAGAGGAATGGATACAGGATAATAATATTTCAATCTAATAGATAACATTCTACCTCATGTATTTGAAACATATGCTAATAATTAGAGTTTACGGCTAACTGGTAAAGAAAAATGACATGCAAGGTTTCTGATTATATGGGAAAATTAATCAAAAATTATAAAATAAATACCATTATTGAAAACTTAGAAGAAGTAAGAAGTTTCAATTTGAAGAAAAAGTAAAAATCAATGACAGGAGGACATACTAAATGATAGCTAAAAAAATGAAGGTTAGAATGGATGTGCACTAATAAAATTGCTAATGGCAACATATGTTTAGAGCTTAGGTTTAAATAGGAAAAAAAAAGGTGAGCTATTTCATAATAATAATAATAATAATAATAATAATAATAATAATAATAATAATAATAATAATAATGTCACTTGTGTTAATTTAGGTTATAAAAAAAAGTTTAATCTATCAATAATAGATAATTTTGAATTGTATAATAAATCATGCATTAATTTTGATTGATGAAATAATGCATTAATAAGATATAAAAATCATATAATCTAAATTTCAAATTAAAATTTTGAATCAGAGATTATAAGTATTTAAAGGCTAAACCTTCAATATTAAATGTCATTGATCCCTTTTTGCATGGAGATGATGTTTTAGTTTAATCTAAACAAGTTATAACTATATATTTTACTTTGAAATGATTTTTCAAATTTAAAAAATATGCAAATTTATATTTGAAAGCCTAAAGATTTCATTTTATTTTGCTAACAAAAATTTTGTCAAAATAAATTAATTTGTAACAAAATTTTATCAAATAAATTATTACTTAAAAAAATAATTAGCGCATGTCAAGAATAATATTTAAGGTTATTTGTGAATTTTCATTTTATCCCTTTGAAATTGATTTTGAATTAGATATATTTTTTTATATCTTAATAGAAATTAATTATTTAAACAAAAATTAAAATATTTGGTATCAATTTTTGATTGTCCATTTGAAATTGAATGCTCCTAAACTAATGTGTTAATTGAATTTTTAATTTCTAATTTAGTTAATATTTGGTATCAATATTTAATTATGATAATTGATTAAATATTTATTTTTAAAATTTGAAGTATGAGCCAAATTTGATTTAATTTAATAGGTATTTGATTAAATTTTTAATTTTAAAATTTTGAACCTTGATTCGGTATTGCATCTAAAGTGTATTGATTATAATAAATTAATTGTATTAATTATAATAAAAGGTAGATACTCAATCTGATTACCTTAAAAAATCATAGGCACTTGGAAAGAATAATTTAGATTGATTATGGATTTTAATTATTTATAATAACTGATAGATTTGAAGTGAAAATAATTTTAACTGTTCAAAAGATAAATTATCTTTAAGGAAGGGAGAAGCCTGAAAAAAGGCATGTCAGTTTTGTAAGTCAAAATTTTTATTAGATAACTATTTTCAAAAATAATTACTAATTTGTTGCGCTGAATGCAAAATTTTGATTGTAAATAATTCATTGTTAAAGAAATTAAAATTTTCACTAATTAATTTTGTAAAGTAATTTTTCCAAAATATTTTAAAGATAAGTATTTCTTTAATTGTTTTTTTCCTCTTTAACTAAACCATAGAAATAGCCAACTATTTCAACTAAAAATCTAAAAGATGTGCATTACTTAACCTGAACACTAATGAATTTTTAAATCAAAATGTTGCTTTAAGAAAAAAAAAAGGACAAATAAGAGGGGGTTGGATGGAGGCATAAGATTTGAGTAACACAACCTTTGTGCTTAGCAGAGTTGTAAATATCAATAACTAGTAAAGTGACATCAACAATTAAAAAGGCATGTGCAAATGAAATTGATAGATAGCTAGGAATTTTTGGAATAACATAAAAGTTACAAAATGGCTTCATCATCTTAACTGAAAATGAGTAACATAAGCTTAAACTACAAATAAATAACTAAAGATTTTAAACTTATCAGACTTAAAGAACTCTGTCTATGTTACAGGAAGCAAACAAATGATTTGTCAATAAAAAATTTGTGCATATAAATACTCATCTTTCATATGACTTCAAAGCTTACTACCCATTATAATCTTACACTTAAAATGTGCATTAAATATATAATAGCGATATAATTTTGGTGAGGTCGATGTAGTAGGAAGGGCTTCCCCATAAGAGTAAAAATCAATCTATCTAGTACAAATACAAAATAAAAATAATTAACAACAATTAAATCATAAATATATTTGAATAGAGCTAATAATTAACTGAGAGAGATAGTTGAATGAAAAGGGAAATTAATAGTGGGGGAAGATTCAATTTCTACAAAAGAATAGTTACATATTGATAAGGAAGAGTGAGAAAAAAGTTTTGGGAATATTTGATCTAATCAATATTAAATCTAATTAATTGCAAAGAAATTTATGCATTTTAGGAGAGGTTGATTAAGAAAGAGTGAAGTAAATTTAGGAGATATAATGGAAAATTAAAAGGAAAGGGTGTTGGGAATATTTAAAACCGTGTATGACATGTAAAATTAAAATTCAACCTCTTTATTAAATAATATAAAAATCATTATTATTAAAACATATAAGACAAATTATTTAATAATTCAAAAATAGAATAAATTAGAGCATTAGGCTTTTTGCACTTATTAGAGGAGGGCGGGGACGTGACATCAATTAAAAGTAAAGTAGCATTTTTTAATGTAAAATGAAAATGTTAATTTAAAGTCAATCAAAATTTAATCAAAATCATAATTTTTTTAGCATAACATTACACCAAAATAATATTTTAAGTCAATTTAAATTAAATCAGAATACTAATACAGCAATTGCTGCTAAAAAAATCAATATTTAGTATAATTATTTGCAATGTAAATTAGGGATTTTAGGAGAGATTAACTGGGAGAGAGGTGAGTAAATAACAATTGACAAATTTGAAGTGAGAGAAACTTTAATTGTTTAGAAGACAAATTTTTTTTAAAGAATGGGAAGGATTCGAAAGAGACACGCCATCTTTTTATGTTAAAAATTTTATTAAATAATAATATTATTGTAATAGATTTTATAATTCTTATCTTTCCTAATTTTACTGCATAATAATTGCATATTATAAAATTTACATGTAATTTTATTAATTATAACATAATCATAATCGTGATTAGTTACGGACAATGATTATTATTAAAAGGCAAACCAAGCATAGCGAAGGACCAAGGAGGAGAGAGATTGGCTCGAAAAGAAAATCAATCACTGATGTCTCAATAGCAATAGGAGACTATAGGCTTAACAATGCAAATTGGAAGAAGAGAAAAAATGTAGATGGTAAATTAAGAGGGTGTTTAGTAAATAATTTTTTTTATCAATTTTTTGTTGATTTAAGGATTTTTTAATAAATGGTATATAGCTGATTTTATTAAATATTTTTATAAAAATAATTAATGCTATTAGTTGCTCAAATCAACTAATACAACCAACTTTGTTACATTGGGAGCATTATGTTTAAATTTTTTCCAACCATTCATCTATCACAATAAAAACAACAAAAAAAGCCAAATCAATTATTATAATCATGATTCATATAACAAAATATTATAAACAATTCAAAAGGATTAAATTTCTTTTTAGGCTATATATTTTCTAAAGCTTCAAGAGCCATTTCATCATTGAAACTTTCAGACCTTTCATGATAAAGCATGTTTTCTTTTAGAAATCCAATTTTGCTTGACTTAATTCTTGCCTCCAAAACTTCAAGAAATTATTAATGTAGCTCTAGTTTGATAGAGATTTTTTTTTTTTTTTGTCATAGGCAAAAATTGGATTTAATAGATATCTAATAGCAAGAACATTTTGAAAAGTTGCCTATTGCACCTATATTTGATAATCCTTGTATAAGATTTGTACAATGACTTTTTATTCATGAAAATATTCTTAATAGCTCCCCTTGCTCTATACATGGCATCATATACATAACCAAGTGAAGGCTTTTCATTCGCATTAACAATCCTCAACACTCAAATAAGTGGAACCACAATTTAGGTCATAATGGCACATTCATGGCAAAATTTCTAATTTCAACTGATAACAATAACTTCCTTAGCCTTTTGAGCTTTGGAGTTCTAGGAATCTATGTAAGCTTCACTAGTCACCAATACTATAAGATCATGCTTGTTTTCATAATTGCCTTTCAAAGCAATTAAAATTGAAGCAAAACGAGTTAGCCTTGGATGTATAATTTTTGTCCATCGTTCTCTTTTCCTTAACCAAGCTAATAAAAATGCATGATTGTATATGGACTTGGTTATCATTCATGCACATTTTGCTATACTACTCACAAGTTCCATATTGCCAATATTTGCTAAAATTAAGTTCAAGCAATGTGCAGCACAAGGTGACTATTAAATTAAAGGATATTTTTCATTCAACAATCTTCCTGGATCTTTATAATTAGTAGCATTATTAGTAACCAAGTGGACAACATTACTTGTCCTAGCAAATTCAAACATCTCTTCAAACAACTTACAAAGCATTAGTGTATCTTTAACAAAATCTAAAGCATCAACTGATTTAATAAAAGTAATGTCGTTTGGATAATATATAAGAAAATTAATAACTTGTCTATTTTTTATCTTGCCAACCGTCAGCCATTCTAGTACAACCGGTGTTTTTGCAAGTACTTCTACAAGCATTATTGAGCAATTGAACTTCTTTTTTCATATTGTACAATAACTTAGTTCTCATTGCATGATAAGTTAGAGCCTTATAACTAGGACCAATTGCCACAATAACATTAGATATGGGTTGGAAATATATTGAATTCATAGCATTTAAGGGAAAACAATTATCATAAAAGAAGCTAGAAATTGCCAAATATACTTTAAATATAGCATCTTTTCATGCTATTACACTCTTAATTGATGCTTGAGCTCTAGGAGTGGTTCTTGGTGCAAGCATTTTTTTCAATACTCTCACTTGCCTTCCTTTTGCCTTTGGCTGAAAATTTTTGACCATATATTTCTTTTATCTCTGGTGTATCTCCTTCAAGTAGTGTAGTACAATGAGCATATGAATTTTCTTTCCATTGATATTGGCTAGACTCCTTGTTTTTCATTCTTTTAGATTCTTTCAAATACTTTTCAATTTGATATCTAACATCATAAGGAACTTTTGAACATGCTTGGATTTCACCCTTTCTTTTTATAAGATGTAGTTCAATTCTATTTATCCCTCCACTTTTGATTTGTTTTGTACAATACAAACATCTAAAAAAATTTCCCTTTAATTCTACACCTTTCGTGCAATGGTTCTATGTAGGATCTGTTTTTGCTCTAACCAATTGCATTGAAGATGCACTTATTAGTTGATTGGTTGAGAAAGACAACATGTCTTACATTTAAACAAAAACTCAACGATATTATTTTTCTTTATTTCTATAGCAAGAATTTAAATAATCCTAATTTCTAAGTGAAAATAAGCAAGAATTTAAATGGTCCTATAGTTAGACATGCATATGTAACATGAATTAGATTGACCAAATGCTTTGGCAAGTATATATAACTTGTGATTAGTTTTGGCATTAATTAAGAATTTATATAGACATATATATAACATTCAGCTTTTTACTAGTATGCTCCATTGTTGGCATTTTTTGTGAAGCTAAAAATAAGTAAAGTATAATATGTATGTGGCCATTTAAGGCCCAAATTTATCATATCATTCATCATTGCCATTTAGATAGTGGAAATGGCCTGTAAGCACCTATTTCCTATTACGACATTAGTAGTTACTTTAGTGCTAATTAAATTTCTTATTAAGAAGATTGAGCTTTAATCAAGATCTTTCAACTATTTTATTTCTAAAATACATTTTTCTATGCTAGTCAATGCTTCTAAGGACCATTAAGGTAGATTCATGTCCTATTGAAATGCTAGATATATAGTCTCTCACACATGCATACGCTCGCATACATACATAATTTCAGCATTCCTAGCAACTTTTAAATCTATTAGAAATGCAATTACTAAGTCAATCAGGTATACCCTAAAGACTTTATTCTATATAATGATAAAAAATTAATTATAAATTATTAATAGTGTAGCAAAGGTAAATATCCTCGGCAAACCTATGTGTTAGTCAGTGTTTATGCCTATATTAAATATGTGTTGTTGATGTGATATTTAATAAAATTTTCATTATAAATTACTAGAGTCTATCTAGTTAATTTTAGATTGAAATCTCACATAAATCACTAAAAAAAATCCATTACATAGCATCGATTTATTAATGGTGAATGCTTGGAACCACCTTCAAAATTTAACATATTAACGATTATTTGAAATGTCACAAAATATACAAGTTGTTTGATGCTTAGTAGCATTTTTGCTTTTGTCTCCTTTATTTATCTTTTATGGTTTTTGTTTATATTTGTAATCATCATTAGTGAAAATCCTCAATTAAAATTTCCAATTTACAAACTTTGTGTCTTTTTTTCACTCTCTACGTCTCTGAAGTTTCTTGTCACAAGTTTTTCTGTCTTCATTGCCTCTCGAATGTTGAAACTCTTCACCTTGTGGTAGTAGCATTTTCTAATGTAAAATAAAAATATTAATTTAAAGTCAATTGGAATTTAATCAAAATAATAATTTTTTTAGCATAACATTACACCAAAATAATATTTTAAGTCAATTTGAGTTAAATCAGAATACTAATAAAAAGCAGTTGCTGCTAAAAAAAACCAATATTTAGTATAATTATTTGCAATGTAAATTAGGGATTTTAGGTGAGATTAATTGGGAGAGAGGTGAGTAAATAATAATTGACAGATTTGAAGTGAGAGAAATTTTAATTGTTTAAAAGGCAATTTTTTTTAAAGATTGGGAAGCATTCGAAAGAGACATGCCATCTTTTTAAGTAAAAATTTTTATTAAATAATATTATTAATGTAATAGATTTTATAATTCTTATCTTTCCTAATTTTACTGTATAATAATTGCATATTATAAAATTTACATGTAATTTTATTAATTATAACGTAATCATGATCATGATTAGTTACAATTGAGGACAATGATTATCATTAAAAGGCATAGCAAGCATAGCAAAGGACCAAGGAGGAGAGAGATTGGCTGGAAAAGAAAACCAATCACTGACGTCTCAAAAGCAATGAGAGACCATAGGCTTAACAATGCAAACTGGAAGAAGAAAAAAAATGTAGATGGTAAATTAAGAGGGTGTTGAGTAAGCAATTTTTTTAATCAATTTTTAGTTGATTTAAGGAGTTTTAATAAATAGTATACAGCTGATTTTATTAAACATTTTTATAAAAATAATTAATGTTATTAGCTGATTAAATCAATTAATACAATCACATATTAGTTAACTATTAATGCAATCAGCTAATAATTAATGTAATTTGCTGAGTACAAAACAGGACCTATGTATCACCTATATTAACATGAGTATTCTAAAGATGCTATAAATTTTTCAAAAAGCTAATAGTGATATGGTATGATTGATTGTTATTAATGTACTTTTATCAGATCATTTGGTAGACTGTATAAGAGATGATATTATAGAATAAGTTACATAATCAAATTTTATTATATGTTTGACATGTAAATTATATAGTATATCTTTATAAGATCTTCCTTTTTTATACATAAAATAACGTATAAGATTATCACTCATTGAGTTAAATAATAAGATTCGATAAGAAAATTTTATATTAATAAAAATAATAAAAGAAAAAATTAATTTTACTTTACTAATTTCTTCACTATTCATTATCATTTATCACCGTCTTGATTACCATCACTACCATGAATGTTGATTAGCACGTGATGATTTAATTGGGTGTTACAGTGGCCTGAAAGATCCAACTCAGGATTCTGGCCATTGCGGAACTTCGAGAGGAAGGCTATGTTGACGATTTCATAGAGGCCAGTGTTACATGTATCAGTCAGTGTGCCCTCTCCTCCATTTTGGCCCCACTATGTTACTATGCCTCCAGCATTGATTCTGGAAACCAAGACAAGAGAAATTATCACGGAGATGAGAATTAGAGGGAGAAAGCCAATTTCGATGGCCATTTTGATTGACGGTGTGAGGTTTTAGTGTACTTTGCCTAAGGTTGCTATGATCAATCCTATTTATAGAAACCTCATAGCTTAAAGAAAAAATTACTGGCACTGTGTCAGCGGTGGGAATTTTGGGTGGTATGTTAAGTGTTTTAAGATGAAATATTCGCGTAATTGTAATTATAATAATAATTATATTATAATTACAATTAATAAAAATATGAATAAATATACTATAATACTATTATTATAAAATAAAATTATAAAAAAATTATAATTATAAAAATTATTATAACTGTAATATTATCATCAAAATTTTATCATCATAATAATTGAATTATTATCATGATATGATAAATATATAATTATATTATCATTATATCGTTATTAGGTCAAAAATTAGTTATCATGTTAATAATTTTAAAAAAATTAATTTAGTGTAATTAAATATCTTTATAAATAAATTATATTAAAATTTCTTTCCAGATTAAACTGATATAAATTAAAAATATATTTAATCAACTTTTATCGTAGCAAATAAATTCGGGACAGCGTTTCTTCGTATCATGTGCCTGGAAAGTTCAGGCCATCAGACACTACCAAGGTGGGTCTTCTTGTACTGTAACAAGTGGACCAAGACAAATCCTATTGTCAAGATGAGCACGTGTGTGATAATATGAAGTGAAAAGTACGTTGCTACCGTGGAAGGATCAAATTTTGACTTGTTTGATAATGAAATAGCGATGTGAAATGAAAGGTCTCAAACAGGTTTAATCCATTAGGGTTTGGATTCATACGGACTAATTCATCGTTCTCATTTAGAAAGTGCAAATGGCCTCTGAGCACCTATTTCCTATTACGATAAGTAGTAGTTAATTTAATACTAATTAAATTTATTATTAGAAAGATTGAGCTTTAATTAAGATCTTGTAACTATTTTATTTCTAAAATACTTTTTTCTATGTTAGTCAATGCTTCTAAGGACCATTAAGGTATATTCATGTCTTATCGAAGTGCGAGACATATAAAAGTCATAGCTCTGAGGTTCTCCCTTTCTTTTCCTCTCAATATGTAGTTTCTCGCACATGCATACGCCTACATACATACATACCTCCAGCACGCCTAGCAACTTTTAAATCTATCAGAAATGTACTTATTAAGTCAATTAGGTATACCTTGAGGCCTTTATTCCATATAAGGGTAAAGAATTAATTATAAATTATTAATAATGTAGCAAAGGTAAATATCTTTGGCAGACCTATGTGTGAGTTAGTGTTTATGCCTATATTAAATGTATGTTGTTGCCGTGATATTTAATAAATTTTTCATTCTAAATTACTAGAGTCTATCTAGTTAATTTTAGATTGAAATCTCACATGAATAACTAAAAAAAAAAATTCCATTACATAGCAATGATTTATTAATGGTGAATGTTTGGAACCACCTTCAAAATTTAACATACTAGCAATTATTTGAAATTTCACAAATATACAAGTTGTTTGACGCTTAGTAGCAGTTTTGCTTTTGTCTCCTTTATTTATCTTTTATCATTTTGGTTTATATTTGTAATCGTTATTAGTGAAAATCCCCAATTAAAATTCCTGATTTACAAATTTTGTCTCTTTTTTTCACTCTCTATATCTCTCAAGTTTCTTGTCACAGGTTTTTCCGTCTTCACAACCTCTCGAATGTTGAAACTCTTTGCCTTGTGGTAGCAATGTCAATG
This sequence comes from Saraca asoca, assembly GCA_026873985.1. NCBI lineage: Eukaryota > Viridiplantae > Streptophyta > Magnoliopsida > Fabales > Fabaceae > Saraca > Saraca asoca. Next base: position 29,830 of record JANHAO010001355.1, read on the forward strand.
GCGCGGTAACAACTCCCCATCTAAAGGTTTGGTATGCTGTTTTATTTGCTCATTTTCAAAGATCAGATCCCAATTACAAATGTCTTTCCAAATAAAACTCCTATTGTTGTTTGCTTTCCCATGTTTAAATTTCTTTAACATATAATTAAAGAAAGGAAGATTTTTCTTTGAAAACTATACATTCTCAAATATCATGGTTCGACATCTTCAAAAATTTGAAAAAACTTGACCTCAAGCTCAATAAGTTAACTTCACTTAATGGTATTAAAGATTGTGAGAACCTTTATCATTTTATATGCTATAAACACTTTGCTTAAATTTGTTTAAAGCTTGTAAGGAAGAATAGCGGCAGGCTGTTTTGTTATTTTATGCTATTAGAATACTGAATCTATTTTCATGTGTTTGTTTGGTTCCTTTGTGTTTATTGTACTCAACAATTTGCATAATTCTAATTAAGTTTTGATTAATTTCATTTTATGGTTGTGATAGGAAAAATAGGTCATTTGTTGCTAACTTTTGATTAATTGTATTTTATTTGAAAGGAAAAATACATAAAAAATTCAAATAAAATAATGTAATAATTTAGTAACAAATGAGAACTATTGTCAAACTTAGCTAAAACTTTCATTTCAAATTTAAGAGTGGAACCATCACTAAATGTAAAATTAAAAAAATATTTATTTATTAAATTTAACAATAGTTTAAAACCACACTTAAATGTAAAAAGTTAATTTTTTTCCCATTTGAATTTAGTGGCAATTCAAAATGCCACTAGATGCAATTTTTTTAATCACAATTAATATAGTGGTAATTGAATCACTGCCAATGCAATCATTGTCAAATTTTGCTTTTATGACACGTATTTCGATAGTTGGTTTAAATTGCCACTAAATTGAATGAGGTGGCCACTTTTGATGAAGTTACCACAACCACCATTAAATAAATTGGTGGCAATGAGAACCATTGCTAAATGACAAGTTTTTTTTCTTTTTCTTTTTTTTTTAGTGGATTTAACCTTACCTATGAGATTGGGAATTATGAATATAATGGGAATACAACAATGAAGGGGGAGTTGGCCCACCTATAACATATGATCATCATGCAAGTCCCAAGGCTTATGTCCTTCACTAGGACTCGTAAGTTGCTTCTTAGGGTTTAAGTTGCTTAGGCTTCATAGATTCACATAGGAATATTAGACCCCTTGTGTGATGGCCATGGTGCTATGACTGCATAATTCCTGCTGGTAAACCATTGTGAACATTAATGCTTCATTTTTGAAATTTCAAATGACATAATTTGTGACTGATTAGGTGGCCTTGATAGTTTTATCCTTATACAAAGAGGTGTATCTTTTTCCAAGAGGTTTATAAATACCCTTTTCCTCTATCATTTGGGCACTTTCTAGATTTTTTGAAAATCTCTAAATGCAGAGCTTTCTCTTTTTGAGTTTTCACCATTCTTTTTCCATTTCTTTTGTTTCTGTATTACTTTTACATCTACCATGCCTCTCATTAAGAAGGTTAGAAAACCTAGGGGTAAGCATATTTCTAATGAAGAGGTTGAAAAATGTCTGTCTTATGTTGTATTTGAGTAAGATAAGGTGCCCTTCTTTGCACCTATTGATTCTAGGAAGCAAGCCATGGAGGATATTAAGCCAACTTCATTGGTTAAGAAGGTAATTTCTGACCATTTTAGAAGCACCCAGTCGAATAATCCTTTGGTGGCTAGTAAATCTACACTTTTTACCCAAAGAGTGGCCCTTATAAAGAAATTCTTGACTTCAGTCACTTCTTCTTTTTGGCCTGCTTGGCATGGGGTGATTTCAACTTCGAGATGGTGAATTTTATCATAAGATCTCAACTAACAAAAGGTTTTAGTTTTTGGTTGAAATAAATCTATTCTAATGGTGCTTCTGGCCATATTTTGGAGCAAGTAGGTATTATTCAACTGATTCGCATTTCCATAAACTTATCAATTAAGGGGAATGTGGAAGATTTGAATTGCTTGGTCAAGTGGTGAGTTAGCTGCACCCTACTTTTCTTACTAGATAAGGAGAATTCACATCCACTTTAGAAGATGTTTTTTAACTCTATGATCTACCACTTTTTTATAAGAAAATGATGTCTGGGCCAAGTATCATAGAAGATATTGCTAATATAGCTAAGCAGTTTCTTAGGTGTCTTACACACTATGGACAAGGTAAGTGTTTTGAAGAGAAGTAGACAATTATTCAATCAGAAGATAAGTCAAACTTTGCTATGTGGGAGTAGTACTTTTATGGCACTATGGTGAAGGAGAAGAAGGGAACAACCTCATACTGCTTGGTCCAGAATAGCTGCATCAATGAGCATAATGACCTTTACTTACTTATTTTTATAACTCGGTGGCTTAGCACTTGTATCTTCTCAGGTCCTCTTCTTTAGAGTCTTAACCTAGGAGTTTTTCTTCTAGTTGTCTTCTTATCAGTGAGAATGCTGATAGCTCTAGCTCCTGCATACTTACAAGGCCTTTATCTATATTTAGACTACCTTTAGGGTCAGATTGCTCATTCTAATAGGTAGTATTTCACAAACAATTATGTTAATGCTTCATTCCTTCAAATTTTCATTAATGAGTGTTTTCCTAAGTATGCTCCTAAGGTGAAATTTGTTGTGGCATCTAAGTTATACCATTGGTCTTGGATATGGGGGCAATCTTCCAAGCGGTGTGACCTTAAGGAGATCATAGATTCTCCTTTTGACTTTTGCTACAAGCTTAATAGACATAGTTAGGCTAGTTATTACAAGGTGAATTTATATGTTTACTATTCTTCAATAGTCCGTTGTGCCTATATGCCATATGGGAGTGATGATGAAGCTAGGATGATTTGAAACAAAGCAATTTTGGCCACTAGATCTTAATCATGAACTATTGTAACTTCATAAGCTTCCTTCAGATGGACGGGTCTTCTATAAATAGGGGACCCTTCTTCTTGTCTAGATACCACACGAACAGGGTTTGAAGATAGTTTTGGTATGATTAGCCAAAATAATTGAGGCACATGTTAGATGATATTGACCAAGTGGAGGCTTGGATTACCTTTTAAGGTTTTCATAACATGATTGAGAAGATTTATATTATTCCCAATGTTCAATTTCCTTCTGTCACTCATGATGGCCATATAATCGAAGGTTGGAAGGCTAAGCATAAAGCCTAGTAGCATTTTGTGTAAGATTTCATATAAGGGGCTACCTATTTTATGGTCTAAGGTCTCAATCTTGAAGCTTGATCCATTGTATAGCAGTCTCCCACACAAGAAGGCTACTGAAGTCTAATATGAGGAGGAGGTTGAATCGGAAGAAGAGGTTTAGATGGAAGGTGAGCCTTATGAAGCCACTGAAGAGGGTGCTTCTTTTAAGGTAGTTACCAGAGGGTTTGTTTCAAAGAAGAAGAAAATTAAGCAACATACATGGTCAGGGCAAACAACTCCACAAGTCCAAACTTCTAAAGGCAAG